>VNWX01000030.1:0-41700 GCA_009869905.1 Ceratophysella communis
AAGCCCAGCTCAGCTCGGCGTAGTCTGCGCTCGTGGAATAATGGGAGTTGGCTAATCATAAGCAAGCGTGTTGAATCAATCATGCCCAGCAGTTAGTAGTCGTAGATACTTTTTTGAGCCGTTCAAGACTTGCCCTTTCAACTGAGCGCTCCCACCTGACGCTCGCTGAGTTGGCTCGCTACTCGCACTTCCCTGCAGCTTGACGACGAGAAAGTGCACTGCTACGAGTAATAGTTATTCCCACCTCATCATCATCCCAGTCACACTTTGTACCACTTTCCTGAACAACACTTGTTCCCAGCAGAAACCCAAGCCTTTTCGCCATTCATTGCGAAATTAGAACATTCAATGTCGCAAGCGGCGTAACGCAGAGCGAACGCTCTGTCGCCCTCCGCCCCTGCCGCTCAATTCCCTTTTGCTCATTGTCTAAATTTTATCCAAGTGCTGCTCGAGCTTTGTGCTGTTGTGATCTGTGATCTCAGGTTAGCTTGCCTATATCCGAGTGCTGACAGGGTCCGAGGACTGTGATGTAAGACCGTCATTCGCCGGACTGGACGCCGTGAAACAACGCTCTGCTACTAACTTGTCCCCGGTGCTTCAGGAGCGGAAAGGAGGACCTCAGCATGGGCTTCAACTGGTACGGCGGCTTCATGCTAGCCGTTTGCGTAATTGTCGCTCCCACTGCAGTTTCCCCGACTACTGACACACTTTCAGACCGGTATGCTGCTTTTTGTAATCATGGGCCGAAACTTAGATTGACTGATTGAGCTGGACCCTTCTCTCTCAGGCGCAGTGATCTATCGAAATTTGGAAAAATAATAAGTACCTACTCCAACTCCACAATAAAGTTGTACATTTCGGCAGCGAACTCTGAGAAAACCCGACTGAGACGCGTGGCTTTGTACTGCAAATTCACAGAACTTCACATAACAGGATATCAATACTACAAGGAAAATAAAAGGGTCTGTACATGAATAGGAAGATTCACGAAAAACCAACGAAGGCAAAAGGCCAAAAGCTGTTATTTCTGAAACAACACGAAAAGCTGGCCTTATAAATAACGAGTTTTTTTTTTACTCATATCAGATGCGTGCTAAATCCGAATTCCTGCACTTCTGTCGCTGCTCGATTGTTGCAGCTCAATGACTTAGCGAAATTCACATTAATAAGCTTTTCATAGCGTGTAAGGGTTAGGGTTACAGGGATTAGTAACGAGGAAGCTTCAAAGTAGAGAGGCGAGAGGATTTTCCAGAATGCCGTTAGAAATTACTTCTTGTAAAGGAAATAGGTAACTGAACTGAAAGGGAAAATGAGCAGGTAGGAGGACCCCGTTTGAGAAGTAGAATGCAACAGATCTAGTTGTACTGTTACGATGCTTAGGTTGGATGCTAATCGCTGCTCTAAGAATAGTTTCTCCTATGTGGTACTTAGGGCTAACCCGGAAACAGCTCCGCGAATGGACCCTCCACCATCAAGTCCCGAGCATCAAGAGCATCGTCTCGCAGCAGCCACGAGCATTCTGCAAAACTTGCTGCTGCAAACGCTTCAGCACGACAGAGCCAAGATGCTTGGCAGCAGCTCAGTTCCAAGGGAGATTTCTTACCACGACGGTGAAACCATTGCCACTGTCCACACGGATCTCCAGGGAAACATCACGAGATGCAGTCTCTTCGAAATCAAGTAAGAATACTGT
Source organism: Ceratophysella communis (assembly GCA_009869905.1). Classification (NCBI taxonomy): domain Eukaryota; kingdom Metazoa; phylum Arthropoda; class Collembola; order Poduromorpha; family Hypogastruridae; genus Ceratophysella; species Ceratophysella communis. The sequence goes on from VNWX01000030.1 coordinate 1,694, forward strand.
TCAAGCCATTCCTCAACTCCGAATTTGCTTCGTTTTCTCAAAGCCATTTTTACCAAAAATTTCAATCAGACGAAAACGCAGATCTTCATACCGCGAGTTCGATAGGTGTGGTTATGCCGCCATTTTAGCGAAGACATTTTATCAGGTCTTAAAGCTTTTTTCTACGCAGGCTCTTTCTAAATAAATCCACCTCGATGGCAGTGGGTACCGCTCTCCTTGAGCAGTTTAAAAAACCTAATCCAACGCTTCGCGATTGAAGAAACCCTGCTTCGGCGGCCCACAGAGTTTCGGTTACGGCTGCTGCTGTCAAAACACTCCGATCCGAATACGGTTTAATTGTTTACTATACGTGCGGTAGCGTCTTTCTGTTGTATGAACTGTAGCGTGTCCGGTCGTTTCGTCCAAACCACTTCGTCCAAAGGTCTTTTCGTCCAATTTTTTTCGTCCAAAGACCATTTGGTCCAAAACGCAAAATTTTTAAGTCGAATTGAAAGAAAAACCTTTTTATTTTACATCATCCCTAAAACCCCGTATTACACCAGAAATAAGATTAAAAATAAGAATACAAACATCGTGAAATGGCATCTAAATATTGGATGTGATCAATAGAAGATTCCGTCCTCGCCTTCTTCCATGTAGGATTTGTACAAGCTTTCCACCTTCTTAGTATGCTTGGACGAAAAAGTTTGGACGAAAGCGCCTTTGGACGAAGCAACTTTGGACGAAATAGCCGTGTAACTGTAATAACTGTAATAACTGTAATAACTGTAGCTTATTAAAGCCAAAAAATGTCTGTACGGGTCTCAGTCATTTATCGGACAATAGACAAATTATTATTATTATTAAAGCCAAGAACTCTCTCCCGCAGCCTTTTTTATGCTGCTTTGGACGTGAATTGAGTGGAAATACTAGTCCACGAAAAAGTAGAAAAAATCTACTACTTACGCATCACTAATTAATCACTAGTACCTCTTTAAGTACTAACGTAAATTGACTGATAATTTAAAAACGAGTGCATCGTTTTGTAGGAAAATCTCAAATTTTGTCCAGATCTCAACCGTACAGGCTCTTAAAATTTACAATTGGTAGTGGGTTACACCTTGAATTCGATGAAGAGTTACTGTGAAAGTACATACTTATTACGAGCGGAGCTTAAGATTAGCTGAGGCGTTTCTAAAAGTTTGACTTGTTGTGTAGACGGCTGGAGGACATTGACAGAACATTGGCTACATTTGCCGAGGAGAATAAACCGGTTCAGAAAATTACGTTTCGAACGATGCTAAATGTGATTACGGCCTGCCAAGCAATTGACCCTGCTCTGGTCAATTTGCAACCCTCCGTCGACAATACCAATCCACCAAAGGAACCACAGGACCTGAACCTCACCTACATGCGATCTGTAATCTCTGGAATTCTTCCCGGTAACCATTTTGTATTTATTATTTCATTTGCTTTGATAGACTCATGATAAGATGCGCATAGCGGCATCAAGTGAGTGAAGATTGAGAGTAGGTACATTTAAAGCATACTTAAAGCATCCCTAAGAGCACAGCACAGCCACCAAAATTTCAAAATGGCTGTAACTCTTCTAGAAATCTGAGTTCTTTAGCGTTGAAAACTACGATTAATGTGTTTTTGGATCACAAGCGCAATGCTATTATTAGTTTTCTTAAAAAATTTGGGTGCAAGTATCATAAATCTATTCGTAGGCTCTTAATTCTTAATCGTAAACTTTGTCAAATACAGAAACATGCATACCTGGCGATTTCACAGGGTCCCCCGATTCAGTTAACGAGGTCTTACAGGGTCACAGTGTACAACAAATCGAAGCTTAATTCGTTGCGAATCTCAAGGTGCAGTATTTGTGACAGGCGCGTGCGAAACTGTCAGTATTTTAACTCCTTGATATGAAGGTTTCCCTGTCTTCCTTGATGAGTCCTACATAAACTGGATTAAGTACTTATGATTTATAATTAGTAATTAGTTCTCGCTTGCTCAGTACCGGTCTCAGAGGTTATCTGTCTGGGGTTAACTTCATTTCGATAGTGTCGAGTCAAGCACTCGTCCCTGAAACAGCTTTGGTTGTACCATAACTGTGGGTGTGGGAAATTTGCAATATCTCCTACTTTTATTGTGTTCACTGTACCCTGTCTCACCTAGGATTTTCGCATGATTAATTTAGTCTCCAGGGCCGCTGACCAAGCACTTCGTTTAATTGTTGATAAATTCTGAAATTTGTATTTGCAAGTATTATTGGCAGAAAATCTTAAAGAAAATTATTAAAGAAGGTCCTCGATTCAGGCGAAAGGCTCAAACAATTTCCTAAATCACCTGGCCTAATTGAACGCTTCCTTCCGTTTCAAAGGAACGAAGTGGTGTGGACTGGGAGATATAGCCCAGGACTACGAGGACTTGGGCAAAGAAAAGGAGCTGGACAAATGCTGCCGAGCTCACGACCACTGCCCCACGAAGCTCAAGTCTTTTCGCAGGGGATATGGACTTATCAACTGGTCTCTCTATACCAAGTAAGTTTGGTCACTTGTGTGAGGCTCCTTTTGATTTGAAGCTGGTCCTTGAGTGCTATGAATTGACTCAGGTCTCACTGTGAATGTGACTCCTTGCTGTACGAGTGTCTCAAAGCGGCGAGAACTCCGACGTCGGAAATGTTGGGGAACTTCTACTTCAACGTTCTGCAAGTCCAGTGCATCGATGAAGAGAAACCGGTGAGGTGCATGACGCGTGAAAAGCTGACCAACTCATGTCGTCTCTGGGTCCCGGACGAGAACTCCCCAAGCAAAAAGCTATTTTTTCGAGATGTTCGAAGACAATTCTAATCAACATTCATTACAATATGAATTAATTTTTCTTGTTTAACCTCCAAAGCAGAGCTCCTGGGTCTCCTGCTGTGTACATATATAGGTATTCTAGGTTTCTTAACTTCTGGTTTTCATCCGGAAATATTCCGCCGTTGGGACAGAAATGAACTTCGTTAGCGCTGCTAATCTTTCTACTTCATTGACTTTGATACTTGTGATGTTTTACTCGTAAATGAGCAAGCAGAAGACCTTATTTCTTATTTTCTAGACATACATTCAATATATTTCAATATATTTTGACTAAGACCAGCGCTTCTGTAAGCCTTGAGCGCAAGAAATATAGCCATATGTTTCGGTAAATGCATCGATCTGTTTCTTTATTGCTGCATTGAACTCAAACGGGCACCAAGATTTTAACACTGTCGACTAAAGGTAATAGTAATAAGGCATGGAACACGGGCGGCGAGAGAAGAATATGATTATGTGAACAACGACGGAACGCCTATTTGCTAAAAGGTCTCCTCATCGTTGCAAGATCCAGTCGAATGACCAAACACTGAAAAGTACAAGAGATCAATTGAAATGTAGCGAAATGCTAGGGCAATAATCGAAGTGATAAAATCTCAAAGAGTTTTCCAGAATGGCCAATTTTAGAAAGTGAGTCGTGTGTCCAGCAAGGCTGAATAGAGGATCAAATGCTCACCTTCACATGTTTCGCAGTATGGCCGCGTTGTTCGTCTGGGTGCATGGTGTTTACTGTTGTTTTCTTGATTTGACTGAGTCGGACAATCTTCGGTGTCATGAATGTCAAACTCTCCACAGATGTCACAATACAAACGACAGATCTGAGCACTAGGAACTTGAGAGCTTTCTTGATTTCTGAAAACATGAACTTAATTTAGGAATTTCGAATGCTTCCGTGAAACAGGTATGACATGGAATGGATAGAAACAGAAGAAACTAGGAATCGCCAAATGTTTTAACCGATTGCTAATTGCTTACAGAGTATCTTCGTATTGTCCTCCAGCTAGTAGAATGTCCAACTTCTGTTTTAGTTCCGTGTTCTTTGTTTGTAAATCCACTATAATAGAGTTCAAGAAATGGATATTCTGCTCAGCACCATCAAGCTCACTTCGGAGTTTCAACGTAATTTCACCTGTGTAAATATTCTTTATAATTAGACTCACAATTTTCATTTAATTAAATGCACAATTTTTGCGCAGGCCCTGTCTTCCACTTATATTCAACCACAGATACTTAGGCGTCAGAAATTCAAGAAATGAGTATAAATTCGTGCGTTAACGCCTGATCATGTAGCGAAGTTAGACAAATCTGCCTGGTCACGTTCAGTGTGTTGACAGAATAATAATTTAGATGTTTTAGCTGCCTCTACTACTAATTAACGGAGTTGCAAATATTTGTAAGATTCCAGTGAAGGAATTTTACAAGATGTTATACCTTCATCAGTCGTGTTACTAGCCGTAACAGCTTGCAACTCTGCTTCCTTGACCGCTTTTAAGCGCTCATCTTGTACACCAACTAGTTTTTTCATTTGAGTCAATTCTTCTTCCAGGCTTTTCACAGTTTTACTTCGATGTTCTAAATCACGCTCACTTTCCAGAACCAGAGCAGATTTCTCCGCTTCCCATTTAGCTCCCTCCGACTTCAGACACTCTTCTTTTTCATCTAAACCAACTTGCAGCTTTCCAAGGCGGGTCTCCATTTCAGTAATGGATTTCTCACGTTCTTCAACCTGAGTTTTCAAACTGGCAACAGTCTTTTCTGCGTTCGCAGTCACTGATTTGGCCAGTTCTTCGTTTTTGGCGACAGCGCTACGTAATTCAGAGACTTGACTTTCCAACTTTGAAATAGTCTTGCTCTGTTCCTGGATTCGCGATTCCTTTTCAGAAACTAATGTGTCTTTCTCCGTTTCAAGTCCAGCTTTAGCGGAATTCATTAGACGTACACTTTCTTTCAGTTCGACTCGCGACTTTTCCAGCTGAGCTCTAATCTCTTCTACGATTCTACGGCTGTCTTCCAGTTCCGAAGTCCGAGCAGAAATAGTACGATTCTTCTCCTCTAGTTCTCCTCTCATCAATTCCAACTGCTTCTCCCAGCTCGTATTGGAAGAACTTAGCACATGCGCACTTTCCTCACCCCTCAACTTCAACTGCACTATTTGATCCTCTAAAGCTTTAATCTGGTGAGCGTGGTCGGCCGTTAGGACTTGAACTTCCTGAAGTCTGGTGCCCTGTTCTTTTTCCCAAATAGCCTTTGCGGAATTCAGATCTTGCTCCTTTTCACCAACGGTCTTAGTCAGCTCTGTGATTTTATCCTCCAACTTCTTAACTGCCTCTGTGCGCTCCAAATTTACTTGGGAGACAAGCTTGTCCTTTTCTTGCTCTGAGCTAGCCTTCAATGTCGCTACAACTCGCTCCTTGTCTGCAAGCGCAGCTGAAAGTTGGCTCTCTAAATTCTTAATAGTTGCCGTGCACTCTTCGATTTGTCCAGCCTTTTCAGAAAGCAAATGAGCAGATTTTTCTAAGCTTGAGCTTGCGTCGTCTGCAGCTTTTTTCAGTTCTTCAACCTTGGCTTCCAATGTTTTGACTTCCTCCGCATGCTTCGAGTTGTCTAAATTCATTTGGGAGATTACCTTATTCTTTTCTTCCTCCGCGCTTGCCTTCATAGACGCTAAAGTTTGTTCTTTTTCTTCAAGTGCGGTTGAAAGATTAGTTTGAAGATTTCTAATAGTTGCCTTGCTCTCTTCAAGCTGTGCGGAATTTTCAGAAGCCAAACGAGTGGCTTGTTCTAAACTCGAATTCGTTTCATCGACAGTCTTTTTAAACTCTGTTATTTTGGCCTCCAGTTTTCTGATTTCTTCTGCTCGTTGCGAGCTTTCGGAATTCATTTGGGAGATTAGCTTATCCTTCTCTTCCTCCGAGCTAGCCTTCATAGACGTTAATATTCTTTCCTTGTCTTCAAGGGCAGCTGAAAGCTGACTTTCCAATTTCTTAATAGTTGCCTTGTCGTTCTCGACCTGTAGAGCATGCTGAGAACTGAGACGTGTCACTTCTTCCAGGTTTGAACTTGTAGAGCTGAGCGCTTTGTCCTTTTCCACGAGCGTCGTTTTCAACTCACTGAGCTGCAATTCCAGTTGTTTAGCAAGAGCGGCGTTAAGCTGGACAGCTTTCTCGTTTTCTGACTTAAGGCGAGAAACTTCTTGTTCTGACGATTGCTGGGACTCTTCAAACCTTTAAAATAAGATAATAAAATCAGGAAATGAAGCAAAATGCAATATCGCATCTGTTAAACTCAAGTATCTAAGCAGTATTCGGGTTGGGGATTCATAACAGGTTAGAGCTGCATAGGTTTACGTAAAATTACCTTTTGCTGAGTTTAGCGAGTTCATCTTTCAGGCTAATTAGCTCAGCGGAACTCTTGCGTTCACGTTCAGTCAGTTCGGTTTTTGCTTGACTGACTTCAGACAGCGAGCGCTCCAAAGATTCGATATTTAGTTTCATCGCCGCTCTATAATAGAAATTAGATAGGTCAATGATAAAATAATATCTTGCATTTACCACTCGTGTAGACATTTGGTGTACATAGTGGTTTAGTTTAGATTGTGGGTTGCGGGCTACGGGGTAAACTCACTTACATCTCCTTTGCACCATTTTGAATTTTGTCATCTTTGGAAGCCAATTCCAGCTTCGTAGTCTCGAGTGCATTTTTCAGTTCTAGATTTCTGGCTTCTAGTTCTTGCTTCAGCTTCTCAATCGACTCTAAATTTTGCTTTTCGTTTAATTCGGCAAGTTCCAATTTCTTTTCAACTTCTCGACAGGAATCAAGGCTTTGTGCCGCAAGATCGCCATTTCCTGCTGCTCTGACTTGCAAATCCTGGATTTCCAGATCTCGCTCTTGTAGCTGCTCCTTAAGTTTTTTTAAATCAATCTCAGTCTGTACCAGCTGTTCATTTTTCGAGCCTAAAGTTGCAGTTAAACGTTGCTGTTCATTTTCCAGTTCAACTAGAGAATCCTGCAATTTCTTCAGCCGGATTTCATTTTCATTTGCAGCCGCTGCAAGCTTAGCGTCGTCACGAATATCTTGGTCTGTATTGGTCGCTGATTCCGCCAACTGTGGCTTCGCGGCGGGTACAAGAGATTTTGAAAGTTCCTCCTGCAATTGGGAAATGCGATCATCTTTACACTTCAACTCGTTCGTGAAGCGAGCGGTCAGGGCTTCGTTGGTTTCACTGCCTTCATTCCGCAGAGCTTCCAGCTGAGCAATCAAGTCTGATTTAATTATGTTCTGCTCTTCGAACGAAAACAACAAATCTTCGTGCTTCCTCAATGCTTCTTCCAGCTTCAAAGCCACAGAATTATTTTCTGCTTGAAGTTTCTCCAAATCAGTTTTGACTTTCCTTGATGAATCTTCCCGGCACTGGATAATCAAATTAATTAAAGATTAGAGAAGCATGTGTCTGATTGGAGCTCATATAATAAAGACTAGCTAGTTTACCATATGCAATTCTTCCCGTAGTCGGTGGAGGTCTTCTGAAAGGCGCTCCAACTGGCTAGTTTTTTCTGCCAACTCATGTCTGTCCAAGTCCTTTTCCTGTATGAGACTCTCGAGATGTTTCTCCTTTTCTTTCAGCACAGTCTAGCATTTAAATAGTAGTAGATACGTAATTTAAGAATATATTTATCAATATTGCCTTCAGCACGACCAGAATCCACAGAACAGGAACGCGGTGTTTTAATTGTGGGTAAGGCGGTCGCTTCGGTTGCATTCAAATGTCATATAAGTAATACCCAGGTCCAAGAACTCGCTGCTTATACGATGGAAATATATACGTGATTAGTGACCACGCCGTGTCTAGAATGAAATCGCCACCTACCAACCACCTTAACATTTATATCAAGCCGTGGCCGTAATTCTATGCGATCACACCATCAATAAATAACCGAATGAGAACGTGAATGCAACTAATCTTTTCTTCATGTTTTAAAAAATTAAGCTAGACGATTTAGGCGAATGCTGCTTCCAGAAAATATTAAGTATGACAGGTGCACAGATAAGTCCGGCGTACCAGTTTCTACGGACCTGAATGGGTTTCTGAGCAACAGTCTGCCATCCGTCGGGCCAACACTGGCCAGCCAGGAGTCGGGTAACAAAATATTTTTAATGTATTATGTGTATTTTTCCGTATTTTAAATGTGTAAGTAGTGTACACAAACAACACTGTATGCATGCCTCCTTAGAACCGGAGGTTTATTTTGCGAAGTGTAAGTAAGAATTACAAATTACAACGTTTGAATACTTTTGCAGTCTGTAGGAAAAGCGAATTCGCGCAATAGGAAATGAAATCTTGGTCGATGCGGCGCCAGTAAAACAGTTCTTTTTATTGTGCTACAGCTCTACATGAAAAGATAAAGATAAAAGAACGAAAAGTAGAAGTGAAGGAATTGGAATAAACGCAAAATAGCAAATCATATTTAAGAATCAAGCTTGAACAAAGCAGTTACTAAATACATACAATATCTCCAAAACAAACTAAAAACTAAATCCTTTAGTGTATGCACATTACTATTAACTACAAGCACTTAAGTAACCCAACATTTACTGCAAAGCTAATTACTATCCAATTCTTAACGTGCGTAAGTACTCCGGTTCGATTAAGGCACGAGATGACGTGGTCCCGTCTAAGCCGCCGCAGTACAAGTAGTTATGAATCATGGTCATCGCCGCTGTTGAGTCGTTGTTTAGACGTCGGATGCTCACGGTGAACGACACAGAATTTTACTAGACTAAATCCTCCACTGAACGCCACGAACATTATTAATTTCGATACCGGTCACAGAAGTTGGTGGAAGTAGAGGTATCTTCGTTAACATCGACAGTGTTTTCACTAGCTACAATTATATTTTTATATCGATGGTTTTAAGCTATTTTTTAGGGATCTCTATCAATTAGTAAGACTCACAACGGCAGCGACCTGACCTGATCGACAATCCTGTATGACGGACTGTTGTAAATCAATTTTTTGAGTTTGCAATTTTCACATATTACTACACTACTCTAACGAATAGCTACACTTCAGTCAAATAATATACACACATTTGTGTTAGTGAAACTTTGTTAAAGTACTTTAGTTAGCTTACCAGTCGAGTTTTTTCGTACTGATATTGACAGGATATAATACTGTGCTGGCGTATCGAAAAAAACAAGTTCTAGTTTCATTTTGTAATTAGTATTTCCGTCAAATACACTCAATGCTCAGTTTATCATATTCCTAAACATAGTGCTCCTTTGTAAATATGACGGTTATGTAAATAATGACGGTTGAGTCGGGTATTACCTAAGCAAGAAATTATATTATGCATTCTATGTAATAGTAGTTGGCGTCGTGTCTGTAACATGTAATGGCACTGCTGGGCCGGATTTTCTTCGGAAAGAACTCAATCCGTAATCAGTAGTAATCACTTTCATTAGATCCCTCCTGTGAAATCAAATATAATAGAATAGAGAGTCCTCGCGATTCCTTTCTTCGTTTTCGACAGAGAACTGTGGATCGACAATTGAGAGTCATTGGTGGAAGCTGGTAGTAGGAGCTGCGATTCCGGACTGCAGCTGAAGCTCCCATATCACCGTACTGGACCCGACACTCAAGTCAGTACTTGTTTTGTTAAATCGACAACGATTTTGTATCGTCGACAACGCGACAACCTCAAGGTCACACCTCGGTTGCCGTAGCCACCCGAAAGAGAGCATTTGAATGCAACCAAACCCGACACAATTAGACCCAAAGACACACCGAGTTACTGTTACGAGGTTATTTCTTAAGCATTAAATGTAACTAATATATATGGGCAAACCTGTAGTGTGCACGATGGCAAACATGAGCTACGAAGTTGCGAGGGCGTATTAGGAGGCTTCTATAGAAGAAACACAATAATTACATGACATCTTGATTAGAGCAGGACGACAATAAGGCAGTTCATTATAATTACCCTGAGCTATCCCCAAAACGGTTATATGGCGCGTAGCTGAGTAGTAGCAGCAATTCCGCGTTGGGAAATACACAACCAAGCAACCCGTCAATTTAATTTGTACATTACAACAGCTGCTCTGAGAATTTTTGAAACACACTTAAGTTGTCAACAGCTCTGTCGGTTAGGAATAGAGCCGTTCTATTTCCATTGCCCGGGATCAAGGAAAAATTTTGCGAAGCAGTTTGCAGTTCACGAAATGACAGAGCTCAAGTTAAACCATGAACCAAAGCATATTGTGAATATTAATTAAGATCTTGTTGAGCTGTTCAACAACACTTGTTATTAACGAAAATTGGGTTGAGACTGAGACCAGGAAAGCATTGTCGTTACCCATGTTTCGAAGGGCTGAATCACGTAAACTGCTAAATACTAGAACGCACACGTGGTCAAAACCGATACTTACTCTCACACTACGAACAGCCATAGATGACGCAATACTGGACATGTTTGACGTCATTGACTCCTTGGAGCCATAACGCCGCAGAGATGAAGGACGTTTGTTCATTGGAGAACTGCTGATTTTATGGATAGGAGCAAAGAGACCGTAGTTGTTCTTACATTGGAAGTACCTGGAATTTCAAGACCAAGAAAGGAAGTAAAATATCTTTGCGTTAGCATTTAGGATAATTTAAATTAGCTTGGTATTGGAAGTACTGTATTATACCTGACGCCTCCCACCGCTCCATCGTTCTTTCCGATTGCTTGGTCCAATTCGATTCCAGCCCATTCTCCACTAGCGAATTCCGTGTTTCCCAGGAAGCGCAGAATTCCTCGTTTTGTTCCAGTGGCACTTTGCACGATAACCCTTTCTCCAACTTTGACCATGGACGGACTGCCAAGTCGACTCGGCGTCACCAATCCGGGACTAGGCGACTTAGAGGTAAACGGCGAAGGCGAACGTTGTCTTTCGACCAGACAGCGCGGCGGAGTACTTCCATGAACCTCACACTCCTTGGTAGGATCAATTGGTACAAGTGGAGCTCTGAAAAGTCGAGATAACCGGCAAAATGTTCCATGAAATTGTTCACACTGAAAATAACGAATCCCCGAAATAGTTCCATCGTTTTTCCCTGTAAACAGCAAATTATTATAATTATTACCCAACCAAGGAATGCATGTATGCTTATGCAGGTTTTATAATAAGTATTTACCAGTTGGTTCGTCGAGTACAATTCCAGCCCATTCACCCTTGGCAAATTGTGTCTCGCCGATGAATGCGATCTTTCCTCGGCTCGTTCCACCAACCCAGATTGTCTCTCCAATGATGAAACTGTCAGTATCTGGGGCGAGGGGATCCTCTTTGTCTGTGTTTTAGAGAAAATTCGAATAACACGAATTAGTACTGAAGCAAACGACGGTTCAGGTTATTATAATGTTAAAATCATTCATCCAAAGCGCTAGGAATTTTCCTGGTGGGGACGCGACTCGCGAGCATGAGAGACTGTAGGCTTTCCGTTCCTCAGCAAAACAAGCGAGTGAGAAGAAAGCTCGGACGATACACATTTGACATATGTAGGTAATCCTGCTGGCCATGCGTTGGCTGCAGGAAACCTGGCACTGATTAAAGCAGTAGTAGGCAAAATTAATCATACTAAGTAAAAGCTGTTAGTTCATTTGAAATTATAAGTAAACAGTACCCATTTGTAAAACCGGCATATCTCCTTCGGTTCTCCCAGGAACAATTTACGTTCTTCTATTCTAATTTAAAAGATTTTAGTTTGAAAAATCCGTATTTTAGCTCATTAAATACTATCACTCAGAAAATGACTAACAGCGAACTCATGTTCCAACCTTTTGTGGTTTTTAGACAGCGCAGATTCGTCAACCCTTGTTTTTATGAAACTGGAAACAAGAATCGGCTACAAGTTAATAACTTAATTGCAACTGGAAAGTCGAATAATATTCCTTGAATTACCTATCCGGCTATTTAATGAAATAGTTGTGACAAATTCAAAGTCCGAACACCGAATGGACTCAAAGACGTTAGCTAAGCTGTGTTTTATTACATTAATCATAAATGCAAAGCTTCGAAGGTCCTCGTAGCTTCTGCCCACACACGCATAGCACAAGTAATGTGTAGAAACTCCTAGTTTCATAGTTTAAATACACTAGTACTTGAATGAAGCTGGAGTTCTTGTTCTTATGACACGACTTATTAGCGTTATTTGCAATTCTGAAAAGTATTTGTATGTTCAGCACTTCTCTCCGTATTTGGATTGGACTATGCAAATGACCATGAATATTTCTGCCATTATTCCCGATATTTCTGCGTTGAAACAACATGTTCACAACTGGCTGCGACGTTATGCTTCTAGCCAGCTAATCTTCATTCACTACCCATATTAATATTAAATATCATGTACGACATCACAATGTACACAAGTGGATCGTAGTTGAGCTTTGAGCTCCATGTGATTTATACCTTGCAATTACCTTGACTTTGAAAGCGTACTCAAAAGAAAAGAACACACAAACAACTCAACCAACACCCACGCACAATTCACACCCAAGACTTTATGGACGGGCGGGGTAAGTCCCAAACTCTTATAAATAATGGTGCTTCAAAAGACACAAAAGAACTCCTTGATCTAAAAACTCTATTTAAATAATGAAACTAGAAAAATTCCACGGGTTCAGTTTGTACACAAAAATGGACAATAAAGTACAGGCAAAAGGCATTCAGTTCAGACTCACAGGCTTACTCAACGCTTTAAACTCATCTCCTTTTCTTATCAGTACGTACTGTATTCAGTATAAGACCAGTCGTTTGCGTCAGTCGGATTCTGACCAGGTTTCACGCTATAATTACTTGCCCATAAATATCTGAATGTTTTCCAAAAATGATTGGACAGATGGAGACTAATAATACGATATGATAATGACGGCTCCGCATTTAGCATTTTTGTGGCGAGAACCATATTGATGAGATTCGAGATTTTGGGAACCTGATGGAAAAGAAATGATGAGTGCTGCCGTGATAGCAACATGCATGCATGAGGTAATAGGTACAAGAGTTGTGTTTTGTGTTCCTTGGTCTTGGTCAGGTCAGTCCGGCTTGGGGGGATCATTATAATTCGATTCCGATCCGACGCGCTAAGCATTTCTACTGGACTTACTTTAGTCAAATTCCGTTTACTGTGTGTCACATTACAGCAGCGTAGGATAAATCAACAGCCACGACAAATGCAGAACGAATGAAAGAATTGTAACTTACCGGTACTGCTGGATTCGGACGCACCCCGTGGCCCCAAAACTGAATCAACGAACATCCTGGCCTTGATGCCCCTTTTTCATTGCCACGGCGCCAGCTGCACGTGGGAGAGCCAGTGATTTTGTAGGCTGGGGCATTCTTGACTTCGCCACACCTGCAGCAGGTGGACGGATGCCACTATTCTGAGATGCCATGCTATTTATTTGTCCAGTCGCTGCTCAAATAGAATAGCGTCGAAAAGAGAAACTTATGGCCTTGACAGCATCCACGCCATTCTGCAATGAAATATGAAATAAAAGTTAAACATATTGGCTTGCTCCGTGCAATTATTTCTTTATTAAGACAAAATAACGAATCTAATCTAATCTTCTGCTAACGTAAGAGAACCAACTTACAAGAGACAAATAAAAGTGCTCGTTCGCAAAGACGAGAACGAGAAACGAGAATGGGAAATGGACACGCCTCAAATACTCAAACGCCAGCGTAATATCATTGTCGCGGGTCGCGGCCGCGACATAACAACAGGATTTAATTTAACAGAGTTATACGTTATGAGAGCTCGTTAATGGGAATCAGATGCCTGGTGAGATGAATGATGAAGTTCCATTGTTAACATTATCAACCTGTAACGTCGACTATCATGCCTGTAAAAAATGACACATACAATGCTTGTTTGTGAGAAGGGAAAGCATTTCCAATCCGAGTACGAGTCGCTTGTGGGTTATGCGCTCCTAACCAGGTTTTGTAAAGATAGAGAGACAGCATTCCGAATTCCGAACCGGCAAAAGGTTGAGTGGTTATTTGATTTCTAGACGAGCTCTGGTTGATGTCTAGGCGTGGGATTGGGTGTAGGTTTATAAACGCTCTTGAAGAAGCTAATCAAATATGTGGAACCAAGCGTAATTGCTATTCGTGTCTCCACTCGATGCGCGTATTCTCGTGTTGAACGGATAACCACGCTAACATGTTTCCACCAAACAGTTTAGGTCATGCTTCATGATATTCTACACAAACTACGCGCTAGCGTGCAACTAAAAAATACTTTTCCGTGTGCAGTCTTCGCTTCGGCTTCTCCGCCGTCAAACGTACGACCTGATAATCAGAGTTCCAGTCATCAGTAACTGGGTGATGGTGATATTAGACCGAAAACATGAGAAGACAGTTTTTTTTACTTGACCGGATATGGTCTTTGAGTCCAAGCCCGATTTTTTGAGCAGGTAGATCTAAATCATGCGTCTTAAATTGGGACTGAGATAAAATAAAGACTCTAACACTAAGGCTCAGACCGGACGATTCCAATTTGACAGATCATCAAGCACTCGAGTTCCTCCTTCCTCTTCGACAAACGTTTTATATAATAATTACTTATTGCAAAAGTAGCGAAATCCCAAACTTGTAGCAGAGTCCAAATTCTCAACCCATTCATTGTTTATTCATTCTCATTATTTTTCATTCGGTGTACCTACATGACACTCACTGCACCTGCGGAATAGCCTCAGCCTCTATCCCGTATTTCCTATTTATGATTCATCTCTTAAATTTGTTTCATATCGAAACTGTTTCACTTGTATCTTGTCCCCCACGATGTTAGGTGGGAAGAGAAGTACACCCTACGCTGGACTAAAACTCAAGGCCTCATCAACAGAACAAACCACGACATTTCGAAAGTGTATGACTCAACTCTCATCTCACCCTGTCGTCTGCATAGAGTGACGAGTATTTTTATGAGGAGGTTCAATACAACTCATCTCTTAGAGAGATGAGGCGAGCTCATTAACCACGATGTGGTACCGGGAAAGGCTACAGAGAGACCAGATTTTATGGATAAAAGGATAGCTCTCTTGCGCCTTTATTTTGGATCGCTTTTAAATTTTACAATTTTATTATTGTACCCAATCCACTTGGCTCATAATCATAACACATGGCAGTTAGCATGACACATGAGGATGTAGCATGGGTACAATAAATGCGCAAGAGCTAGCTATGATGCTCCAACCTCCAACATATTTTTATGTCCTAGGCATACTATGTATGTCTGGACCGGCACCGCACAGTCTAGCTAGACGTCTATACATATAGTAAATCTTCACTAACCTATGATATGAGTGTCCAGTTACGCAGAAAACAGTTTTCAGCAAGCTACTGATGATGGCGGATTGTTACGTGAAGTTAAACTCACCTAGGCCAAAGGCCACTTCAACGTCTGATATCCGAGATGAAGGATAACGAAAGATGGTAAACAACAACAATCAACATAGAAGAAAAGTGGAGCTTAACGTCGAGCGTGTGGGATAATTCCAGTCTCAGGTGAGCGAGGATAGAAGCTGAGCAACTCCAGTGATCACTAATTACTATGCCCACTCTTGCTTGCAACCCAAAGGCGAAGTACTGCACTAGAAGTCACAGAACTGGACTGCTTCAGTGATTGATCAGTGATCTACTTTACGAACGACTTAACAGCTGACAGAGTGCAGAAGAGGCCAATCACTTCCACCTTCTTGCTCGTTTGAACGAAAACCCCAGCATTTGAGGGCATGGAATGTCCCGCCAAGAAGCACTGTCCGTCCCTCTGCTCTCTCGACTCACTCTCCGCAAATAACCATCGCCTCAACAACGGAGTCGGAATCAGCCTCATCTTTAGCAACTTTCCCAATTTATCCTTTCTGTTTCTCTGACTATTGAGATGAAATGAAACGCGAAAGATGGTACATATAATTGAAAAACGTTTCTGTGTCCGCTAAAATGTAATATCCGGCTCCGGCGTTTCCTTCGCTCAAATTCACAATGCAGAAAATTCTTTATAGCAATTTTTATCATAATTATTTCTCCTTAGTCTTCACAATAGTAATTACCTAATACATACCTACACACGGTTACTCATGTAGGTTTTACCGGTTTCTCAAAAAAGATTACACGTTACACGATGCTTGATGCTTACATTTTTGTTTTTTGCTTCAGGATCGTTGAGCTCACATTCACATTCGTTTCCTGTTCAAGCGGTTTGGGTTCTGAATCTAACTAATTTTAGTAAATTATACGATACGTATTTTGTTTTAATAAAACTCTTCTTGACTTAACGGTCTTCTTATTAGATGCTGGCATTAAGTACGCGCTCAAGATCAGTGTCCGACTGCTGCAGGATGAAAAAATATGAGCTACCTACCTATAAACAAAAAAACTGAATTTCCCTTTTTTTTTTATTACGGCGGCGTAGTGTTTTTAGACATATTCAGCCAATTTTATTGGCGGCTTAGCGTTATTAGAAATATTCAGTCCATTTTATTGTTATTGTTTTATAATCTAAGCTAAACATTTCCGTAAAAAATTGATCTGTACATGCATAACATTGTCCAAAGGCTTTAAATTGCCAGAGTTGCAAACTGCTGAGTTGCAGGTCGCAGATCGGAAGCAAAAAGAGCGAATAGCCTGGTTTTTGTTCAGACCTCCTCGACCAGTTAATGGATTTTGAATATGCGTCGTCGCTGACAGCATAGCCTTGTTTTTGCTAAAAGAGGTGTTGGACGTTGGACTGCTTCTGATGGGTTTCAGGAGAAAGCCTTTTACCCCGAGTAAAAGGAAAGGTGTATTTGTGCGGTTACGGTCAGTCACATTGTCAGTACCTTTTCGTAATGGTGGCTAGCACGAAGCACAAGATATCGATAAAAATTCGCGCGTGTGTGCGCCTGATGCTTTTTTTTCTAGTATAGCATTTTTTAAAGCATTTTTTGCATTTTTCGTAGCATAGCATTTTTTTATAGCATAGTTGGGTTACATTTTGTTCCAGTAGCGTTCGTTCGAGTGACATGGGAGAGAAACCAAATCCACGGCATTTCATTGTCGTCAACCTACATAGAATTTTGCTGATCGTCGTGATTCGTGATCGTGGTGATACTTTGGTCCTCTTTACAGTCTCGGCTCTTCTGGGGTGGGCTGCATTCAGTTGCACATTGTGTAGCGCGTGTAACGTATAGCACGGCCCGGTACGACGCGAGTAGCGATTTGCGATTCCATTCATTCGCTTCGACTCGCAGAGAAGAGCCAGAGACCCAGAAAGCCATCAAAAGGACTCTCCCACAACAAGAAATACGACGCCCTAAGTCCGGGCAGAGTCCGACCCAAGCGAACCTAATGATACCTTAAATCCAAACGTGAATTGACTCTGAAAGACCTTATCATTAAGGTGCTGTGGTAAACATGTGTGGGGTCGGGTTCGGGTCAAGTGCCCGTGTCAATTCCTTTCCTAACAAATTCCACATTGTACAACTGAATCATTGAATCTAAAATATAAATCGATCAACCTGATATTTCACAACATGATGAGTATATGCTGGGTCTGGGTCTCCTATTCAGCCACGTCAATGCGGGCCCAATTTCTGATTCGCCCAAGATGGGCTAATTAATAGGTTAATGGTTAAGTTACTGATCCTCTCAAGGAAGCATAGTAAACCACCACTGAAACTTGAGTTAAACCTTTGCATAAGCTAGGTACTCAGGGCGCGGTAGCTGATAGCAAGCCGCCAGTCATAGGAAAAGTGAAAAGTTCATGCAGATCTGCGAAATCTCCGTGAACCATAAAGAAGAGGATCAGCAGCGTCCCAGAAGAAGAGTTACCTGGTGGTGGTATGGTGGTAATGAAGGATTGATGCTAGGTGTGGGGTTGTCGGGTTCGGTCCGGCTTGAGAATGAGGCTGAGACACCTAACCTCTAGCACCATCCGTATGTACTAGCACGAGAGTACTACTCCCAGCAGCAGCAGCACCACCACCACCGCAACTCCGACTCATCTCCACCGTCGTCGTCGACGGAGGCGCCTGGTGCATGAATAATGAAGAGCACGAGCAGTAAGTGAAGAAAGCAGGGCTGGTTCTGCTGCTGGAGAAGAGCCAGAACGGAGAAACCAGGAAGGAGCTCCTCTGTCCTCCGACATCCATCCCTACTCTCCGTCGTCCGTCGTCGAGGAATTTCTCGCCGAGCAGGGCTGCCTCCAAACAGACTGACCTCACCTCAGCACCTCTCACTCAAGCCAGACCTCAGGCACTCCACCTGGAGCCGCGGCTGACCTCCTAGCTTCTGTGTTGCTGGAGCTTGGGCAAGCTGTGTGGGTCGTGGGCAGCCGGACTGCAGACCGACGTCGATCCGACACCTTGACCCTCACGACCCGTTGGAAAACCTGTCAGTGTGAACTATTCTGTCACGTCAGACAAAAATGGAAGTTAGTCCATGACCCTGATCTGGCTTGCTTAGTTCGACTCGCCATCGAAGGATGAGGCTTCCACACACTAACTGACAACAGTTAAACAGTTTCAAATCTGTACGTTCAGCGTTTTTATCCGTGATCAAATGTTTACTGCCTCAAAGTGCTGAAAAAGGAAAAGCCACATCACAAAACATACTATAGAAATTGCTATTTGCAACATCTTCCACCAACATCCTTTTATAAATTGTCCGCTTAACTTTCTTTTCATTAAATCTCTTCTCTTCCAATCTGCACTGATTTTGCTGAAGCGAACGAACTCTGCTTCAAGTTCGAATGACTAAAAGTAAAGTGCCACTTGCGGGCTGACTTGGATTCACTATTCACTACGCCCACCTGTCAGACTTCACGTGGTATTGACACCTCGGATGCTGGCTGTTGACTAGTTTCCCAGCGCCACTCAAATACAAGTGATCCTTATTAGATATAGCATCAAACCTAACAAAGCTCATCAGGTTACAGGTATGATAATATGAGAAATGTACAGCGAGTCTATTGCTTCGTTATGTGCCATTGTTCACTAAATGTAAACAAAGGCAAAAAATATCTATATTATTCTGTTAAGTACTTCGATATCGATTTTTCAGAGTAACCAAATACGAAACCGACTCTCAGCATTAGGTATAGGAAGTGTATTTTTTGGCCGAGATCGGATTTTTAATTGAAACTTAACACCGAAGATTGTAGTCATCGATGAAAATTTCTGGGGAATTAAGAGTTTAGAGAGATTGCTTAGCAATAGTGCTTGGGTCAAAAATCAACAAAGATCTGCGGCAAGTCGTAAGTCCAATTTATTCGAGCGGATTTCGGGACAAATACCAGATACCGAAAAAAAACTTACACTAAACGCAAGCCCATAAGAAAAGTAAATAGTTATTCAACCTATTGCTTTTATAGCATTTCTACATGTATCAATAGCGCTCGTTATTCCTGATGGCATATGGCATTTACATGCAATTAAGCACTGTCGTTTGATAAATTATGGTTACTCCGAATAGTAGCATTAACTCTCAACCTTGCCCTAATTTTGTTGTATCTTTGTTTGACTACTTAATATTTAGTAAATTAATACATGAATATTTTGCCGGTAGGGAACTTCGAGCGTTGATGACTAGACTGTTGTGCTCTGATTAGAGAATTGTGAACACCTATCACCTGTAAGAAGCTGATAGAACCGAGATCTTAGCTTAGATCACCTAACCTTCCGACAAATCTCACTCCGAGTTGTGGAGAAGTGACGAAACAGATATTTCTGTGAGTGATTTTTTCAGATTTGCTATTTACTTGTTCTGTAGCGAATGTATTGCGGATTGTGCATCGTTTCGCATTAGAATTTTTCCGCATCGGTCGAGAATCGTCCGTGAACCATGAGGTTTAAAAAAAAAGTGTGGAATTCTGGTTCAGAATTTATTGTTCAGATTCAGAACAATGCAGCCTATCGCACGTGTAAAACTCCAAATTGAGTGGTGTAATCCTGTTTAAGGCTTAATTTTGAAGAAAGTGTTCTTCTTTACACACGCAGTTGGGGAGAAAGTCTTAGTCCAGGCTTTAAAAATGGCAGATCTGGAAGCCGTGTTAGCTGATGTCAGCTACTTAATGGCGATGGAGAAAAGCAAATGTACACCAGCTGCACGGGCTAGCAAGAAAATGGTTTTACCTGATCCCAGGTAAGATTATACACAGTAGTAATTATGAATTTTGACTGCAGAAAGTTTGTAAATTCGACTCTCAGGAACAATATTTTGAATCCGTAAATAAGGTTGTGGATGAGTGCATGTACTTATCGTGAAGCTACCTAGTTATCCACGCTAATTGGATTACGTTTATCGTATATTTCAGTGTTCGCAGTGTAATGCACAAGTACCTAGAGAAAAAGGGAGATGTCAACTTCGAAAAAATATTCCGTCAACGCTTAGGTAAGCTATCGTAGTACTCGTTTTTTAGATTTGAAGAGCAGAATATTTACTAGGCATGTAAAATTATCTACAGTAAATATACTCACGTGTCTGAATATTTGTATTACTTCCTATTAGGATACCTTTTATTCAAGGATTTTTGCGAAAATGTTGCAGAAGAATCGGTGCCCCAGATCAAATTTTATGAAGAGGTATGTAATATAGTCCCTTTCCTTTGTACGCGAAACAAATTGTCGTCAAGCGTTATGAAATTGTGAAACGCGCCCAGCTAAACTGAACCTCTAACCCAATCCACCCCTAAGTCGTGATATCTTTACGCTTGCACCTGACTCGCTTATAATATACAACTTCAGTTTCAATCCCTCTGTGTAGAATTACTTCAAGTGAAGAGTTAAATAGCTCCTCAAATCCACTGTTAACCTAAAATACCACATGAACGAAAGCAAACATAGTTTTGCATTGCACATTGCACTGATAGAATATTGTATTCAGTGCAGTATTTTTCCGTAATCTCGTAAATCATAATATCCCTGGTATGGGTTCTCGTTCTCACTTCTCACTGCTATTCCCCAAATGGAAAATGCTTATGAATTCGAATAGATTTAATTACTAAGCAATGTCTGCTAATTATAGATAAAGAAATTTGAAAAACTTGAGACCGTGGAAGACAGGCGGAAGTTAGCCCGGGAGATATATGACACGTTCATAATGAAGGAATTACTCTCACATACACATGTAAGTACATACTACTGTGTAAAGTAATCCAGTAAGCACTATGTACTAGAATATAGTATCTGCTATGAAGTACCAGTAAAATTCGGTACCAAACGCTACCTGGATACACGTAAAATTATTTATCATTTAACAGATGTACACGCGGGAAGCCGTAGACCACGTGCAAAGGAATTTGCTGAAAAATGAAATACCGTCAAACCTATTCGAGGTGAGTGTTTTACGGGTTTCTCTAGCAAATAGTAGCTTCTAAGCTTATCGGCTTAGCCCCGTTGCAGCTGTTTTCGATGAGCAAATTTTAGACGGATTATATCACTTTCACCACCAAACAAACCATTATTCATTCTTGTAGCCGTACATAGAAGAAATTTTTACCTTCTTACGGGGTGCACCATTTCGCCAATTTCTGGAAAGGTTAGTCACTATTTTTTACGCCTAGTTAAAATCGCGGAGCTGTCTAACAGCTGTAGCCAGACTAGGGAATTCCATAATTAATTCTTGTGAAACTCATTGGATCTTTTATTTTTATTTTTATGCAGTGATAAATATATCAGGTTTTGCCAGTGGAAGAATTTGGAGCTAAATATTCAGGTAATCTTTCACGCATACGCAAAGGAATCGCTAATGAATATTTCTGTTTATCTTGTCTTTTCCCCAAAAATTCTTTAATTCCTTTTCCGCCTATTTTTAATTAATATTCAGATTTTGCCCAACCGAACTACGCAAGTTGAAACAGTGTTAACTCTATTTAACAGGCGTTTTAATTTAATTTTCTATTCCAGCTAACCATGAATGACTTTAGTGTACATCGAATTATCGGAAGAGGGGGATTTGGAGAAGTGTATGGTTGTCGTAAAGCTGATACAGGAAAAATGTATGCAATGAAGTGTCTTGACAAGAAGCGAATAAAAATGAAGCAAGGAGAAACGCTGGCTTTGAACGAAAGAATAATGCTTTCTATCGTCAGTACAGGGGTGAGACATTTTAGTGTTTGGATCAGCAGGGTGAGGTCGCATGATTACTGTAATCACAGACAAAGTTTTCACAATAATTATGGGTTCACTGTGGGAGTGGGTGAAGGCTATTTCTAGACTGGTGCTGGTTAGATGTAATCATCCGATCCCGCTATGAGAAATACCACTTACTGCTCTAGAATTCTGTACTATGTTGTTATTATCTTGATTTACTTCTTAGGCAGATTGTCCATTTATTGTCTGCATGACGTATGCCTTTCACACCGTGGACAAGCTGTGTTTCATTCTAGACCTCATGAACGGTGGAGATCTTCACTATCATCTCTCTCAACATGGTGTCTTCAATGAAGCCGACATGCGCTTCTACGCAGCGGAGGTGATTTTAGGTATGCATTATCTTTTCGCATCTTTCTGTGAACCAGAACTGCTCTTGAGTGGGTGGAGTTCATTTGCTGTAATAAGTAGGTATTAGACTGTAATGAATTTCATTTCTGGTAATTTGACTGTTTCTGGTTTGGGATTGGATTATGTATAGTAAATTCAACATCTAAATACAAATAATTTCACCAACTTCCCAGCCTATGTCGCTGTAACGTATACTATGTCGCATTACACATGCTACGGTATTGAATTTGGTTAATCCCATAGGACGAAACCCCGCTTTCGTCATTTTTTGCCGTTTTTAGGCGTTTTTATGGTGCTTTTTAGAAATTTTTTCGATTTGCACATTTTTTATCCTCCAAAAGCCTAGGCCAAATTCATTTGGGGTTTCGCCCTATGGTTAATCCTACCTTAAGAGTTCCAAGAATCCCAATCCCTGGAGTTCTTTAAATGACCTCTTTTCCCCATTCTGGAGCACACGAAATGTCATCAAGTTTTATCTGGGGAATCCGATGTAAAGTATAGTTAGGCTTATTACTTCATTAGGCAATGACTGATAAAAGTTGTTGTACTAGACGCTGTGTGTGTCCATATCTTTTAATAACTGGTAGTAATATTTAACCCATTTGTCCGCATTTTACAGGTTTAGAGCATATGCACAAACGTTATATAGTATATCGAGATCTGAAGCCCGCAAATATCCTGTTGGATGAACATGGGCATGTACGAATTTCGGATCTTGGACTGGCGTGTGATTTTTCAAAAAAGAAACCACATGCAAGCGTGTAAGTTTTTACGGCTGCTTAGTTTTGGTTTAAATTGCAACTTTCCAGATCCCGATGTACTGTTATTGTTATTTACGGCTGCTTAGTTTTGGTTTAAATTGCAACTTTCCAGATCCCGATGTACTGTTATTGTTATTTATTACCAATATCTTTTGCATATTTATAATTTTGTAGAGGAACACACGGATATATGGCCCCTGAAGTATTATCCAAAGGCACGGCATACGATTCAAGTGCGGACTGGTTCTCGTTTGGATGTATGCTGTATAAACTTCTGAAAGGGCATAGCCCCTTTAGACAGCATAAGACTAAGGACAAGCACGAGATCGATAGAATGACGTTAACAATGGTACGAAATATTGTAAACAAATTATTTGCCATGCTGAAACAGGGAGGTCTATTTTTCAGCCTTGCATTGCATAGATGAATGGCCCTCAGAATAAAATAACGTTTTATTTGGTCCTATTTAGAATGTGGAACTACCGGACTCATTTTCCACAGAACTAAGAGCACTGCTAGAAAGCCTTCTTCATAGAGATGTGGACAAGCGGTTAGGGTGCCGGAGTAGAGGGTGAGTTAGAAATACCCTGTCAGGTTCTCATTTATAATCGGAACCGAAAAATATCAAGTTTCGGGAATTGCCATAATTTTCGACCTTAATTCACTTTCGGATTAAAGGTCCGAGGAAGTGAAAGAACATCCCTTCTTCAAAGGACTAGATTGGCAACAAGTTTATATGCAAAAGTATCCTCCGCCTTTGATACCTCCTCGTGGTGAAGTGAACGCCGCTGACGCTTTCGACATCGGGTCCTTTGACGAGGAAGATACGAAAGGGATCAAAGTAAGTTAGAACTTGAAGCTTTCACTTTTTCGACTCTGGTCAACATCGGTGCAGTTAAGGAATTTGCGGCCCAAAATATCTGAGCTTTCAAGGACAAAGACCTAAACGTACAATAATGGTTAATAAGATCAAGACGTATGAGAATGCATTATTTTTTTCAAATATTTTCAGTTAGCAGACGCCGACCAAGAACTGTACAAAAATTTCCCATTGGTGATTTCTGAGAGATGGCAAGCCGAGGTCGCAGAAACAGTATTTGAAACAATAAACGCAGAAGCAGATAAATTGGAACACAAGAAAAAGGCCAAGCACAAACAGAAATACGACACCGATGAAAAGGAGTCGGACTGCATCATTCACGGATACATCAAGAAACTCGGTGGACCTTTCGCGTCAGCTTGGCAAACACGATACGCTAAGCTTTATCCCAATCGGTGAGCTGACTTGACACATAAACCCGGTGCTTGATTTGATGGAATCAGTGAGTTCATGTGTGGTATTTCTGTTAGGCTGGAGTTACACCCTGAGTCGGGAAGCACGAAGCCGGAATTAATATTCATGGATGGCATAGATGAAATATCCCCCGAGCTGCTGATTATAAAAAACGAGCAGTCCATTGTCATCAAAACCAAGGACAGTCGGATCGTAATAACAAATTCTGTAAGTTTTCTCAATGCGTTAAAATCCTGCGTTAAATGCATCAAGTGTCTTGAGCGATTGTTGTTTCCACAGGATGAAATTGGTCTCAATGAGTGGGCAATGTCTCTTCGAACAGCTCATAAGAACTCTTTGGAGCTCCTCGCGAGCATGGCCAGAAAGGCCGTCAAGTTTTACGGCGCAGACATAGAATTGAACAGCAAAACATCACCACTGGTTACACGTTCAACAAATGGTAACTAGGTTTAATGGCCTTGGACTCACCAAAGCTACTTCCCAAATTCTGTGTTCGACACTATTAAGCCGTAATGCATGAAAGCCTGGATACTATCAGGCGCAACAGTATTTCTAAAGCTCTAGTCATGGTAATTGCAGAACCCGGATATTATACACCTTTTGCTTGCACCACATATCTGCTATTTTAAGCCGGTTAGAGCATTGCAACTGCAATTGGCATTTCATTCTTCTTTTTGTAGCCCCCAATTGATAGCCGAGCTGGTGACAGGTAAGTAGTACGTTCTGAAAGTGCCAAAGGGAGATAAACATGAAAGAAACACTGCGTCACTCATAGAATGAAGCTAATCAACTCGACCTGGTTGCCATGTTCCTCCCAATCAATTGTTAAGCCCTGTGTTATGTTTTGTATCTTTAACTCCGCAAATCTCTAAATAATTCGCTCGTACTGGGATTTGAGGATTCCTATTCCAACATCCGGTCGTTTATTAATGTCACAACAAACTAATCTTAAGTATTACAATCGTCACTAATAATAAATAGTTTATAACTTTTTCGAATAAAACTACGACGAGGGCTCGTAATGTCGATTTCACACGCCTGAACCTATTTCACGTTTCACCTGGCTACTTATTCTGCATTTCCGTTTCATACTTCTGGCCTTGCTATTTGAAGCTTGTGTATGCATATTTGCGGGCTGTGACCTATTCGCACTCGCACACACACAGTCTCCGATTCTACCAGCAACTGTAATTCGCTATCAACTCGCGACAGTAATATTTCTGTAAAGTACGCTTAATATGTGCTTCTGGTAGCTTTACAAAATGATTAAATTCGAATTTAAAACAATAACTGCGACGTTTGGTCGAATTATTATTTACAGATATCTATCGGTAGGCTCGGAAGTAACTAGGGACTCTCATACATCATGCGTCAAGTCTATCAAACTCTAAAAGACCTCCTGGAAACTGAATATTCAACGTGATAGGAATTATGGTCCTATTTATTGTGCTGTGAATGAACTATCAGCTAGAAATAATGCTTTTTGAGCCAGAAATGATCCAGTCGGACTGATCTTGAGTCGAATTAATGGAATTCTTGATAATGGTTCTTCCAATCCAATCTGCTTAAGTGCTATATTAAATATTGAATATTCTGTTACTACTATGTATCATGAGAACGCTATCATCATGGAGCGATAAATATCTCATTGCAGCCCGTGGGATCTATTTTATGCACAATACGGGGTTTCCGGTTTCTGCGACCTGAAAATGAGCATGCACGCAAAATAATAAATAATGAGCGCTGCGAAGTAAATAAGTCTTCCGCAGTAAACAATTTAGCTCACATTTGATCGTCCATTCATTTTCACTTTATTTAATCCAGAAATACTTCTACAAGGAGTAAAAACAATTAGAATTATTAAACTGTCCAACGCTTCCGTGTGAACAACTTATTGACCGTCGACCGGAGAATGAATTAGAACGGCGGTTGGCTGTTCGCTTGCAGTCTTCTGTTTCGTTCACGCGATCTGACTTTTGTAAACTATTTATCTACGAAATTGTTGATTGTTCAACACTACATAAACAAACACTATTCTACTTACTATTTATGTATTATATCACAATCCTGTTCAACGTCCAAAGCCGTTCTGTTCTTGACTTCATTGTGCTACGTATTTATTACCAAGAAGGTGCTCAGGAACCGGGTTTACCTAAACCATCGCGCTTAACGTACTTTACCTACATGATACATAATTTCTAGTTGAGAGGATCATCGCTCTTTGAATCACTTGACTGCGTTTCGAAATATTCTGTTTTCTGAGGAAACGCTTGTCAAATTTATGTCAAAAACCCATCGAGATATGTTGTCCAAGTCTGTTTCAATTTGATTTTAGCGATAAATAAATTTTCAAAATTCAAATCTTTGGTATCCGAAATAGGAAGCGGATATTCACAAGTCTAAAAGCATATCGTTAGAACGGAATGGATGCCCAAACAGCTATCACAACACTGTCAGTTCAGCGACAACTGACATGGTGTAGCAAATAAGCTGCCGAATTCGAAGGACTCGTTAAACAATTGAGGTAGCAAACGTCAACAAAAACAGCAAAATCCAGCAGCTAAGTAGACGCAGCCTTGAAGTGGACTTGTTATTGCGACTCTGCAAATGCTGCCTTGGTCCCTTCCCTCGGATCTCCTACTTCCACTGAAACTGATATTCAGACAACCTGATGTTTGGGCGTTCCGGGAGTAATGAAGGGCTCGCTCCACATTGTCCGCAAGTCTCCCTAAACAGTTACAACAGTTCTAAGGTTACTCACTGTGACCAATGAATGATGCATTACGATGAGTTTTTGTATTTCCAGGGGATTAAGTTATTTGTACCTTAATGTACGCCATGGTAAGCAGGGGTAGCAATGTGAAAGGTACCAGGTAGAGTAGAGCAGGCTGAGCGGCTTTAAATACTTCCGATGACACCGTGGCAGTCAGGAGTCCAAGGAAGTAACCGATTAGAGAGCAGTGGAAATAACTGAAAGCGCAAAATACCAATTTTATTGCCTAGAACTGTCTGAGACGCTCGGGAAATGTCATGGCTGCTCTCTTTGCCGCTTTACCTTAATTTATAATAGTTGCGAGTATTTGGTGAGATGTCTGGCAGATGCAATGCTTGAGCCTTCTTGTACGCGTCGTAGCGAAGAACGAAGCACAGCAGAAGACCAGGCATTACCTAGGACAAGCAATAATGGTTAGATTCTATTGAAGTCAGGGAAGGTTATCGTCCGGTCTTGCAATACCAGAACTACAATCATCGAATTTACGACTTTACGACTACGGAGGTAGTCGCCGTCGCCACTCAATTTAAGGTTGATAAAGCTCCATACATTTTTTTCGATGCCTTGAAAATAATGTCCGGTAAACGTATGCAGTGCAGAAATCAACTTACAATATCTCCAAGTCCGAGCATTGAGAAATGCCCTGCTGTGTAGAAGCTGGGAAACACCAGCTTTCCAGGAAGCGAAAGCTTAGGGGCTTCTTTTACAACGCCACTCAGATGAAATTTTCTGGCAACGAGACCAACCGGGTTATCAGCCGATCTTGTTGCTACCTGTGAACACAATTATTGTTGTTTCTAATAAAGCTAATGTTTTTTTTCAATTCAGCAGAACTAGTTTGAATCTAACGCTATTCACTCGCGTACAAGGATTTCAAAAGTAACTCACCTTAACCATCACGTTGGCCTTAAACAGGTACGAAGAAAAGAAGACCCAGAACACATCATAGATGAGAAGTCCAGTAAGAAGCAGCGTTGATACTTTGAGGCTTGGCAGTCGAACAAATGCAATGAAGGCGACGCAGAGTCCCATGCCCATTGCTGCAAATAGACCAAAATTAGCTAATTAGGGAATCGAACCTAGTAATTGATCAAAATTGAGCAGGAAAGAAAAGCAGATTTAAAGACTTTGTTGATCAGCCGTAACGACCGTAAATAGAAATTTCAAGCCCAGTTTGGATTAGCTAATCAGGATCAGATTGCACAGCACAGTGCATTGACGTGTAATTCAGATACTATGAATATTGACAAACCATCCATTAGAAGCCAATGCCCTGTTAACACCCAGACACACACGATTGTCACTGAGAATGAAAATGACATGAGTTCAGCTGAAGTGTAGCGCCCACACACTCCAAAAGGTATCCTGCAAAGAAACAAGTGGATTCGAACGTGAAAATTTGAAATATTTGCGGTATTTCACGAATTATGTCTGTGAATTATGATTGCGATCATTTGTGCGAAGATAAAGTAACTTACTTAGTCCCAGATGAGCAGGGTCGAGTTATATACTGACACATCGGAAGGAGCAAGAACGCCAGTGCAATTGTTGCGATTACTGTGGTCATTTTGATACAAACAATTAGACATTTTATTTTTAGTGGATCTCTTGTTTAAGTTGGCGTAATTTTCGCTTACCGGCAGTGCATACTGCAAACAAAATTTGCATTGAATCGAAGAAGAAGAACATGACCAGCAGTGACACAGAAGCTCCAAGTGGAAGGCAGAGGGCTTGCATTGTGTCCAGCGTCTGCACATCTAGAAAGGGCAGCAAAATAAGCAAATCTTTACTAAGGGATTTTAATCAGTGAATTGAAGGCAGAATCCTCGAAAGATGGGACAGAGAATCTACGTGAGCAGGCGGACCATTGGATAATAATTATTTCTTACTCGACTCGCTTTTTGTTCCGTCTTTCTCATCTCGCTCAAGGGCTTCTTCTTCCATGTTCAGAGATCTACCAAACAATTGATTCGTATTTAGATGGAGAAGTACACAGAAGCCCAAATTTGTGCAAGACGGAATTATTTTCATAAATATTTACCTGAAGCTTCCGTACACAATCAGAAGTATGGAAATCAGAAAAGTAGAAACTCGTGATGAATCCATGATGGCATAGACCCTGTACAGTGAAAATTAAGCGTATCGTGAAAATAAAATAAAAATACCAAAACCGTGCTTTTGGAACATGAAATCGGCACTTAGTCAGCTCCACTCCAGCAAAATAAATTAGAAAGCGGCTTGGCTAATTAGATTTCTCTTCGGGATTTTGGATTACGATATTTGTAAACGAGCTTACCACTGGTAATCTGGCACAGAGCCCATTCTTTGTATTTGAAAACAAAATGGACGCTTGTATCATACAGATGCACGGAGTAGCCTGGAAGCCTGTAAACCAATCAGGATCAGCACCAGTAAGGAAATCGTGAGTGCCATAGTTACCACTTGGTCTGTGCTGATACACTAGATATTCAGTCAACTGACCTGACTCCAGTGCTTTATGGACGATCACGAAAAGTCCTCATTCTCATGTCTAGGATTATCGCCATGGGCTGATGATAATGTCACTGTGACTACTGGTCGGTCAGCTCGCAGCAGTTGAACGCACGCTCAGTCTTCCGTTACTTGCTTCTGGACCGCTAATCCGTTGTCCATGAATACCGATCTCCATAAATACATTTCATTTTCCGATATGAAGCCTGACTGTTGGCTGTGAATTCAAGCATAATACATATTATGTAGCTAAAACTTCGGGTCAACTGAGCGGAGACTAGGCCACGCTAAGCTGGTTAAAGAAGCACAATGGCTTTCTGCAAGAAGTATCCAACTAACTTCCAGAACTTTCAACGTTTCTTCAATAAACCAATTTCCAAATGGGTAACGTGAACGTGAGTAGAGTAGTTCTGATAAGGTCTCTATTTTTTGTGCTCACTTGTTCGTTAAATTTGGTCAGTTTGTAGATCAGGCGGTGTTGCGTCTTCTTCTAACGCGACAGTGTCAATATTCCTTTGACCCCGCTAGACGCGCAAGAGCAGCAACAAGAATGAAACAAGGAACAGTGCAGCAGAAGCAGCGAGCAACAATGGTCCTTGTTATTCCTTTATTGTTAGCGTGAAATTTGTGTGTAACGGGACTTTGGGACTTACAGTTTGCTTGTGATAGAGGAGGGAGGGTTGGCGTTACCCTTTCCTGCCTTCACTACCCCACAGCAACTGCTGATGCTGAATGTGCTGACTGATTGATCATAGGAATTCAGAGTCACAACCACAACAGAACATTATAAGAAGCCAAAAGTGCCAAAATACAGCCGAGTCCACTTTTGATCTTGATATGACACCCAGAAGAACGATACAGGATACAGATCTTACTGCAACGACCCATCAACAAAAGACTGTATCCATTGGCAAGATAGGGGGATATGATGGGTTTTACTATGTCGAAGACTGCTCAATAACCCTATAGCCTTGATTTCTTATTATTAATTAGAATCCCAGTTATACCATCTTTGATTTCTGTAATCACAACATTCGGATGTCCGGGGGAATCAGTATCCATCGGTACTAACCTAACTCAAGCTGCCTCATTAAAATTGTATTTCGCCTACGACAGATTCGAGATATTTTTTTGTGGGAAAACCCTAGTCCTCGCAAGATTCGAGGGTATTTGGGCCTCGGAGCGAGCACTTCTTAAAGACGAACTATACTTTCTCGTGTCTGCATACATGTAAGACTGATGGAAGTAGGCCTATATGAGACTTTTGGAGAAGGGTACCTTTCTATCTTTTCGACCGCGACTTAGGTAAAGGATTAGGGTAAACGCGAGGGCCGGGAAACCATTTCGGAAGCCCGATACCACCTCCTGTCAAACCACAGCTTGGCATCAACTTAAATTGTAGTTCAGCAAATTGGATTTAAGATTAGCTCTAACCGCATGGAATACAATAGATTACTTCAATGTTGAAATAGAAGATGAGATCATAAAATCATTGCTTCATGGGCTCTTTCATAAGACACGGATCAGGAATCCAAATCGATGCCGGGATGTCCGCTGGTAAAATAACCAGGAACTCATGAGTTGCTTGGAAATAGAGGAGGCTGGCTGCTCGCGGCGCGGCATTGTCATTGCCATGAGCAGAGGTTTTCTTCATAAGATTTCTGCCCAGCCTTCTTCTGTCTGCATTCTTGCACTCACTCGGGGTAAGTTTACAATTTACGAAGGACATGGCCAGATTTATGTTTACGGTGATATGTAGTTAACGTGCCTCCTACCATGCTCGTCCGCCCTCTCCTTCTAGGTAAATTAATGCTTATCAGGAAACTCCAGTCGAAGAGCATCATTTCCTCCGCCAAGCAGTACGCAGTACGCAGATGTCTTATGTTTATCAATGTTTACAAAAACAAATCTGAAAATAAGACGCTAGAGATTTAATTTATGGTCTTTCATTTGAGATCATTCCATGGAAGTACTAACGTGGAACGTGAGTGGTTGTGCTGCTTCCTGGCTTCATACATATCAGAATCATATATAATATATAACAACGTATTTCGCCTTGGTTTCCTCCGTGCTTTGCAGTTGCTGCGATGCGATCGATAATTATATTTTTTGCCAGCATCACATCCAGCCTGGCCGTAGTAGTAGCACTCAACGTGCAGGCCATAGGAAACACTATACTTGCTTTGGCACAGGTGGTGGTATGTTGTCGTTCCACTTCGTCCTTGTCCCACGCCCCGCTCCACGTTCTGGACTGGATACGGCAGAGCGGAAGAGCCTTGAAGCAATAAGTACTGCACGAAAGTGCTGGAAATAAGAAATAGGTTTATTCGGGGTCAGACTCCAGGACATGAGTCTCACTTTGGAGCATTCTGCGTTTTAAATCCTGGTCTAGACCTCAGGTCACTGCTAATTACTCACTACTGATTACAATTACAGAAGGTCAGGTTGTAATCCTGAATGGCTTGGATTCCAGTCAGCAGTGCTTCGGTTACAGTGCTTCTGTAGTACATATGAGGTACAAATGACATTAGACCTTTGAGATTCAAGATTCAGCATTTACCAATAAGGTTAACAACCCGCCATCGCAGTTCTAAACAAAAGTAAGTAGCAACACGAAACGATTGCGAAGTCATAGCGTTTCTGCTTGTCGCTGGAGCCTTGTAGAAAGGGCTCGAGTAACTGTCAGTTCACTCACTGCAACAGTTTACATTGCATTGCATTGAAGAGTGAGGCGTAAGCGGTGGTATTCACGTTCTTTTGCAATAACCGCAATTTACCAGGGCAATTGGCAATTGGCAATGAGCGCACCTTTGCGATTTGCGATTGCGAGCGTCTCTGACTTCACATCTCATGATTGCTTTTACTGTCCAGGCTCGTGTAACCATCAAAAGCACTGACAGCTCCAACTCTGTCCAGGCGTTCGAAACTAAGCACCGATTTATCGGACGAACCATTTGAAGAAGACGTTGCTAGGCTGAAAGAATGCCTCTACATGCCGGCGACTACACGAAGCTTCGTCACGGGCAGAAGACAGAACTGGAGTCAGCCCTGCCTGGAAATGGAGTCAGCAGTAACTGTAAAAAGTTTCCGCCTGAAACGGCGGCGTTGCCCGGAAGTGTTGAGCCGCAGGTTGTTCCCAAAGCTGACGCCGCCGAGGCTTCGAGTACCAAGTCAGCAGCAGGAGCTGCAGCGAAGGGACCATCTTCAACTCCAACAGAAAAAAGTGCCAGTGCCAGTGAGCCGATCAGAGTTCAAGGAAGGTCCATGTACGCCAGACCAATATTTCCAAACTTTCCTTTCTCTCCCTTCACGTCCCCTGCAGCGTCGCCATACATGACGCGACGGAGAGAGCTTCGTGAGTCCCAACGAGTGAGCATTGAAAAAGACGGCGACCATATTCAGTTGAACCAGTACAAGTTAAAGGAATCCATTGGTCAAGGCTCCTATGGAATTGTAAAACTAGCTTATAACGAAGAAGATGAAAAACACTACGTAAGTATACAATAAATGCTTCGAATTGTTTGAGGCGCTTGTTTAAAGATAAAACTATGATCAGTCTTAAAGCAGTAATACCACAACTCAACTCTCCATATTTCCAGGCGATGAAGATATTATCCAAGAGAAAGCTTTTGCAGAAAGCTGGCGTGTTTGGCCGGGTTGCGCCATCCCGGCGTTGTGGTACAAAGTATGCAGCCCTGAATCCATTGGAAAAGATCTACACGGAAGTTGCAATTCTGAAGAAACTGAGCCATCCGAATGTGGTTAAGCTCGTTGAAGTGCTCGATGATTCAACTGAAGATAACCTGTATCTTGGTATGTTTCTTTTCTTCTTACTCCATTCATGGTATAAATTTTCGTTGACTTGTCGAGTTGAAGACGAAGGTGGAGTGGAGTAATCTGACCAAAGCACATATAAATAGACATTTCGTATCCACCTAACTCAAGTGTAAACTATTTTCATAACAAATTTTAGTTTTCGAATTGCTGGAGCGTGGTGAAATACTGAAAATCCCGACATCAAACCCACTACCGGAAGAAAAGGCCTGGAAATACTTCCGTGATGTTATTTTAGGCATTGAATACCTCCACTACCAGAAAATCATACATCGCGACATCAAGCCATCGAATCTGCTTGTCAGTGATGACGACCATATCAAAATTGCGGATTTTGGAGTTTGCAACGAATTCAGTGGAGAGGATGATGCTCTACTGACAAGTACCTCGGGAACGCCGGCTTTTATTGCTCCTGGTACTAAAGGACACTTTCATCTAAAACCTCATTTTCGTTAGCCGATAGTTTAGTTATTTTTATGAAGAAAAGCACGATTGAAATGAGAACAATATTTACTGTTCATACCATCATTCACCGCTTCTCAATCAAGCGAATTTCTTAGTATTAGCGACAGGAGTTCACATAAAGTATTCGGAATACATAACGAATTGGACTAGGAATCGGGGCAGCATGAGATGAGCTATATACGAGCATAAAATAAATGCCTGAGCACTGTACACGCTTCGCCTTTTATGATTCTTGATCAAATTTTATATTTTTCATGTTTACAGAAGCGCTTACCAATTCCAGTGGAAGTTATGGTGGGAAAGCTGCGGATGTGTGGCAGTTGGGAATAACTCTCTTTGCTCTAATTTTCGGATTTGTGCCTTTCTGTGACAGCAATATCGTGAACCTGTACTACAAAATCCAACATGAACCCTTCAAATTCCCAGCACAGCCGGTGCATTCGGAAGCTGTTCAGGACCTCATATGCAAAATGCTTCAAAAAGACCCTGCCAACCGAATTACTGTTACTGGAATTAAAGTGAGTTCATTTACGTATTCCTGATTTTACTGAACGAAAAGGCCTGGTACTGAAGTAGCTTGTCCGATACGAGAAACCATGCGCTGTGCGTCTTTTTGATGAATCTGTACCTGAATTGTAATAAAAAAGCGTCATTAGCAGTTACCAGAATGATAGGAATCAAACTCTTTGAACAATTTCAGCAACACGACTGGATAACACAATTCTCGGAGCACCCTTTGCCATCTGAAGAAGAGAACTGTGCTGTTTACATTGAAGTCAGTGATGAGGAGATAAATAAACTGTGTCCGATCCGTTCCTAAGCTGGACACACTCATTATGGTAAAAACTATGTTAAAGCACCACTCCTTTCAACATCCATTCCGAAGATCCGGATATACCATAAAGAATCTCTTACACTTGAATGGAAGATCCCATTCAGCTCCTAGTTCGTACGACTTGTACTTTGACAGGTAAGCTTTAATCAAGTCGTATCCGTAATCCGTAAACTTGGAATTTCATGCGAGAGACACATTGTACTCACAATTTCACAGGAAGCTCTCAATGGATTCGTTTCTGCCCAGTCTGGACGAAGCTTCGCGTGAAAATCCACCCGAGCAGTTATGAAAGCCGAAACTACAAATTCTGTTACACAATATGGTGCGACTCAAGATTCAAATGAGCTTGACCAAATGAAATGTCGGTGCAATGAACCAGGTACTCTCTGCGTCATGATCATGACGCTATTCGGGAAATTAAACTTATTTATTTTAGTATTTCTATTTAATGACTAATCTGTCATTCTGCGTGTTATCCTTGTAAACCTGTTTTATGATATCAATTTTACTACGTTCCGACTCATCTACCTACAAATAAATACAATTCATCGACTCTAACATAAATATGCCGTAAGGATGCCCGAAGTTCATCGACTTGACATTTTGTTTTTATTTCACTATGTTGAACTTAAAGAGTTATGTCCATCAATCAAAATCGTGTCATGTCCCCTATAATTCAAGTTATCTCAATGTATGAAGTAGGTTGCACACAATGTAAAGATATTTATGTTGGTAGTATGTAAAGTCAATACTGTAATAACTTTAAAAAATGTCTGTCGCTCTAATGTAAAAGGGAGCCGGGTTTTCATTTGTCTTCGTCCTCGCCCCAACCAGATAAATCGTACTTGGAAAGGTCTTCATCGTCATCCTGAAAGAAAAAAACGAAACTGTGACTAGGCACTTCAAAATAGAAATGGAAAAAAGTTCCCTATGCCTTAATTACAGTTCTAATAAGTAATGGTGTTTAGGCCCCCAAGAGAAGCCCAACTCTAGTTAATACTCGTGTTTTAAAGCTAGGATTGTGCAGTATTCACCAAGGACGAATATGGTTGAGCTAGATATACAATATACAATAATGCTTTTTGCGGCCTAGCGGTCTTGCCAACTTGTTGCAATTCGCTTGGCAGCGGCATTGGAGTTCACTGACTACCTATTTCACAGAAAAAACGGTGCAATGAACAAATGCTTACGTCTTCTTCATCGTCATCTTCCTCATCGTCCTCATCGTCCTCAGCTTCCAAATAGTCCTTTTTCTCCTCCTTTGCTAGCCCATTGTTTCCGCTTTTGGGCTCATTCAAATCGGAATGCCTCCTGGGCCGCTTTCGTTTTCGTCCGAACATGGAATAAATATAACTTAGAATTATAGCCTGAATATGAACCCTAATCAGCGCAAGATGTTTAGCCATAGCTTGGTCTTAACAAGGGTGCTGTTTCGAATTTTGAATCGATACAGGGCAGTGACAATAATCGTCACTGGTCAGACAGAATTGTTGGTAGGATTACGAGAAATATGACGGGGCTCATTACATAAACTAATATAACCGTGAAATGGTGACAATCAACTGGTAACGTTTCATAAAAGTAAAACTCGCACCTCATCATATTCATCATCCGACTCCTGACGCTCCACATACTCCACGGTACCTCGATCATTGTAGCCTGCAATCCATTCACATAATTCAAGCGTTTTCAATCTATTAGTATTAGGCCCTTAAAGTATTAAATATTATTACTGCATTGAAGCATGAAAAATCATATGATACGGAAACGGCGTGTGATTAAAATTCTAGTAAAGCTCTGAACTTCCAACAAAAAAGTGCATACTTCATGCTATTGTTGCTAAATATGCAGCTGGTTTAGAATTTGGAATATTTAAATACACTTTGCATCAATTATGACTTGGCTAATACTTTTCTTTTTCTACACTTACCAAAACCAAGTACCAGACTCTAATAAGCGCCGTATTAAGTAAATGGTACCAAGACTAACCTCCACCGTAACCAGTTCTCTCCTCAACTTCACCCACTTTCGGGGCATTACACATATTACATTGGTGGCGACGGGCCCAATTGACATTTCCACACCTAGAAAAGTGCAATCAAATGGATTCCTAAAAACTTGAGGACTCGAAGTTCACCTTACACTATCAACTATAGTAACTACGCGAATGAACATCTCGCAGGTTTAAGGGTTGCGCATCACATATCACATAGTGTCCGACTTTGTTGGGTCACGCTGCTGTGCTGGGGAGGACTTAAATCACTTCTAACGAAACAGTATTGAAACGTATTGAAGCTCATACATACATATCACTTACTTAGAGCACTGCCAATCGTCAGCACTGAACAGGCCTCGACTCTTCTCTGCTGCTGCCTTTCCAATTTCTGTCCCAATCAGTTTCTTGAGAGAAGCAATATCTGGTTTATCCTTTACCACATTTATTACAAGATTCTCGCCTGGCAAAGTTGAGATTCTCACATCTGAACCAAATTTATTATTTTATTGTACATATAATAATGCGCAATTAATATTATACCTATAGCTGCTAAAACTAGCAATTTATCTGTCATCCCTGAATCCGTATCATTCAAGGCATAGTCGAAC
Organism: Ceratophysella communis; assembly: GCA_009869905.1. Lineage (NCBI taxonomy): Eukaryota > Metazoa > Arthropoda > Collembola > Poduromorpha > Hypogastruridae > Ceratophysella > Ceratophysella communis. The sequence continues at coordinate 39,107 of VNWX01000030.1, forward strand.
ACCGAGCCGGATACACGATGCACGACACATATTTAAAATTAAAGAGAACATTCAAAAACAGCAGGTCATTATTATTATTTATACTCACTCAGGGTCTTCGCAAATCCAATCCCCCTCATTTCCCTTCGCGAATCTGCTCGAGCTGCTACTACTGCTCCCGCTCATTTCGGCCATCACAACGAACGAACTGTCAAGTGTTGGCTGATGTGTCAGTTCAGGCAGTTAGTGACCACGCTGGTAGACGAACCAGGTGCACGTGTGCTCATTTGAGTGGGAACGACGAGGACACAACACAACTGACTGTGACTGTCCGTCAAGCGCTACGAAAAGACAAAAGATGACGAAGACGTTAGTATTATGGCTGTACATGGACATCATATATGTAGTTGTTCATATATTTATATTATGTATATTTCAAAATGGCTATGATGCTGCTGTTCCAGAAATTCAACGGTACGAAGTTTGTTTACCCGCGTGTAATCACTCTTTCCGGTTTTCAAAGAATAAATAAGCCTTTCCACGGCGGCCGACCTGAGGACATGTGTTACGTTGTCAGTACAACTGAACGAACTTGAGGGGTGCACGAGTTGGCTGAGTAGTAGGTCACGGCGTCGTCGGTGATCGTTTTACTGCTAGCAGAAATAGTGAGACATGTTCAGTTGAGGCCAATAGCAGCAGTGGCAGTATAAAGAAAGATCACTAGACGAGGCCGTCCCGTGGATACACGCTTGAGATCCTAGAGGAGAGGAGAGCAACGCGGATCGACAACAACCGAGATTGAGTTGAGAACCAAACCAAGTGCCTGTTATTATGCTTTTCCCGTCATGCTCTTCTGTGTCGTGATCATCGTCGTGGCTTCTTCCCCGCTATCGCCTCTGCTACAACTCTACTACTACGGACGGACGGAGGGATATTCGACCGAGGAAAACCATTACTGCCGCCTTCCTGCGCTGATTTTGTGCTCGAACTCCCGAGGGCCGAAGAGGACGCCGGAATTCGTACAAGCGACTTTGCGATGCTGATACTTGATACTGGAAAGGCTGGATAATGATGTTCTGTAGCAGCAGAATAATACTTATTCACGCGCTAGAGTTGTACACATACATAATACATAATACATGGTCAATATATTTTTTACAATGTAAATGAGTACATAAAATTTAGCCTAAACTAATAAAAGAGGGATTGAACCACAGAAAAGAATAGTTGTTTTACTTACACCGAACAATTAAATAGTCTGACCGTACATTTCTATTTACAAGACTCTCTAAGAATACATACATAGTAATTCATATGAGGATCAGCAGGTCCGCTGTAACTTGTTGAAAAGTTTAAATCCAGACCTTGTTATATGACTACTGCATGAAATAGTCAGGGTGTTCAGAATCTTTTTCAAATCGTTTAGCTTCTTCTTGCATGCTCTCTTTGATCTTCAGTATTGCAGCCGATTCAGCTTGCTCCTACGAAAAAAGTCACACAATCCTATCAAATACAAAAGTACAGCACTAACGACGAAAGAGAGTACAACTGCAGAACTGCGATGGGCAGTACTACTGTCGATCGTTAATGCCCACTGCCCGCGGCCACGATTGAGTGAGATGAATGAGCTGAAACGCTTTGCAGCTAAAAGTTTCTCCCTTCAACCCGAGCTGCTCTTTATACGTAAATGCCCAAAGCAAGAGTTAGCCGCTTATTGGACTTCTAGTATGAAACTGGTTTTTGCTGTTAATTGTCAGCTATTTCGCAGCGCAACTATTCCATTTCGTCCCCACCCACTGATGCTTACATTTTCGGGTGGCCCAAATACCTAAATTGTACTCCGCGATTGAAGAATTCCCGTCGTCCCTGGGTGTGCTAGGTCCATTTGCCGGGGAATTCTTCATGTCCATACCGTCCCCATTGAGAACTGGTGTCAATCCGCCCCCTATCGGCAGTGGCCCGCCCTCCGGACCAGAATTCATTGGAAAATCCTGCGGAATTCAGAGATTCTAAAGTCAATGAAGAAAGAAGCTGAGTGCTAACTTCCATTCCCTAAGCTTTTCACAATCTTCATGGAGTCGCTATTCTCTAACACGACTTAAGGTCAGCAAAAAAGGTAAAGTACATAATGTTAAAATGTATACTGGTCCTATGCAAGGAACTCCTTTCAATATTTAGATTTTTCCATATAATTACATAAGGATGACTTCAAGTTACTAAAAAGAAATTATTGGAATCAGCTATAAGATGAAAATTGACATATCAATGGATATAATATCGTGCAATAAGGTCTAAGGTCTCCTGACTAGTACGCAATACTTACCCCTGGTAGATTCCCACCACCTGGCTTCATCATTCCATAAATATTATCCCCGCCAGAGTTCGATGAATCTGTTAGAGAAACAATCCGAATTGTTGCGTATGTTATATGCTAATTTTTATCCATTGATAGAACCAATGGCTCAATGAGCGAACGCGTTACCTTGTGGACTCGGCAAAATTGGAGGTGGTCCGGTAGGAGGCCCTCCATAGTTTCCAGGCGACGAAGATGAATTATAGTTCATTGGCTGAATAAAATTAAATGCGATTATTGCATTTTTTAAGATGGGTGCTTA
>VNWX01000031.1:0-41571 GCA_009869905.1 Ceratophysella communis
GGATGATAACGTGGCCTGGGTTTAACGTTTGGGTTATTTGAAAACATTAAACTCATGGAACAGCCCGATAACGAAAGCGCGCCAACAACAATAATTTAAACCACGCATGACAGCCTTAAGGCATTTTAAGTCTGGTTAGGTCAGGTCCATTTAGATTTAAGATTTAAATAAACATAAATTGGACAAATCAGTATCTTGTTCATTGTTTTTTGGATTTTTTTTGAATGGGTGAAGCCGGTATTTATGGTATATTTAAATCTTAGCCTAATCCCGGATTATCTCAAATCATATCAGCGTGGAATTGGCCGCTGACCTGTTGTGAACACGCAGCAAGGTATACGTCGTGAAAGTTCTCATTGATTCGAGAGTGTCAGATGTGTAGACGATAACTCACTGTCGCACCTAGCCTTTCTCTAATAACTTTTCTCTCAGGCCTCTCGACCGAGGGATAATTTGGGGACCGGGAGAGAAAAGGCTTTTCGGCCTACAGCGCTCCATGCTTCACAGCATCTCTCGGTCCAAATCTGTATTCTCCTAATGCTCTCGTCCTCACAAAATTTGGAAGCCGAACAACGGATTCCCGGCGGGACTCAAGTTGATATGCATATTTGGCAATGCTACGCTGCTTCGTATCCCACGCTAATGTATTTAGTACCTGGTATACAGTTCATAAAAATGAGCTATAGTCTAAGCCAAAGTTCGTTCGTATTAATTAGAAACGCATTTCATGCGAATCCGAATATTCTATACCAATGTATAAAGTTTGATTAATTAATCCGCTTCCCTCGCATCCTGCGTGAACGCTTCATATAAATGCTAATGCAAATAAAAATTGGATTCACCGTTCAGCATAAATATTCATGACAGGTTCAATACGTCTTGGTAGTCATAAATTATAAGTTTGGATCCGCAAAACGAAGAATAGTCTTTGAAAAAATCGGATTTTGTTCAACAATTCTACTATAGTTCCAGCAATTTTTGTTGAATGCAATGTTGGTAAAATATTTGTTCGTATTGATCCAAGTATATTTACGTTTACTTATGCACATAATATAATCCGTGATATGATTATGGTACCTATATTTGCATATTGCACAACCATATGCACGAAAGCATCTTTCATGACTCTGCAAATAGCCGGGTATAAAAAGTTCACGCTTTTGAGTGATTCATGGGTTTATGCACGTGCTCTATTAAAAATTCGTATTAGACTAAAAATGGCACAGGGCATATGACAAATGACAAGGACGTCATTCATCTTTGTCTAGCCAAGCATTGGAGTCCAAGTCCATTTCGACAGTGTTTTTGTGCTTTCATCCCAAAATTCGAACTCTATTTTTCATCTGGACCCATCCACACACAAAAAAATACGCATTCTTAGAAGTAAAGCGAGTTATACTAGTCGTGTTTCTAGCGTTTTTGTTCGATGCAGTCATAGATTGCAAGTTGTATAACAAATAACAAAGTAAAAATAAGTCTGCAAAATAATAAATCACTATCCAAGCTAAAAAGGTCGCTAAGTGCTAAACTTTCGCATTAAAAAGACTATTACATTTTTTTCTGTCGAGAATCTATGTAGTACGTACTACGAGAGAAGTTAGTAAATACTATCAAGGTTCTGTTTGTGCGTAGTACAATGAAAAAGTCGTATAACCAAGGCCTCGACATTGTTGTAAACAGAGCCTTGGAGACTAGATTGCAAATAAATATTTTTTTTTGCTTTCTCCAGATTTCTCCTCCTCTCCGCTCAACCGGATTTGACAACTTACAACTTTAGTTTTCCACACTCCAAGCCGAATAAATATGGAAAGACAAGGGGGAGACATAACCAAGTCATGGAGAAAGTTTTTTTTGTTGAAAGACTGATATCAGCATTTCCGAGATTTCAGCATTGAAAGTTGGAAGTAGATCAGGCGGGACAGCTCAGGCAGGACGCTACTTGTTTTAGTCAGGCAGTCTGTATGGACGTCTAGTTGTTTCGAACTCGAACGATTATGGCATGGGCCTTTCGTTTAAAACGTCAGTCTAAATACTACTCATTTCATTTCATTTCATTTTTTGAAAAGTCTGTCTGACAGCGGCTTGAGTCCAGTCAGGAATTGCGTGAAAACATAGAAATGGGCAAATCATTATACGTTTTAAGCGTTTCAAAAATTATATTATCCATTGCTAAAGCAGAAGTATTAAAAACGGTTTCTGGCAAATTACCGTATTTCAAAAAGTACACGGCAAAAAGTATTAAGTATTAAGAATTTAACGACAAAGAAAATAACTGCCCAATAATTTCTATTTATAGACGTCCTTTAATGGAATACTTTTACTTTAATTTGAGACAGAAATCCTTGAAAACAATATTTAGTAATCATAATTGTGAAAAATATATGCTTCCTCATATAAAACGGCCATAAAGATGCAATAAAATACGTATAGAAGTTTATTTATAAGTATGAATGTAGCTTTACCGCAATTATCTAAATTCTCGAGACAAACAGAAAGGCACAATCCATTCTATTTCCGGTCATTTCAAGTTTCAAGAATGTTCCGTTTTAAAGTGGTTATATCGGTATTTTTAGTTTTTCAATGTGAACTTGCCGCTGGCGCTGAACCTTCTGACGCTGCCCCAACAAGTGATTTCATTTTAGCCGGAATCAACAAAGTGCTCTCAGAAATGGGGGCTAATTTTTGGGATCCAAGCCCATTTGATCAAAATAACCAGAACCCTTTTCCAAACAACCTGAAGCCCACAACACTTGCAAAGCAAATGCATTATGTTTCCTACGCCCTTGCTGCCTATTGTTTCGAAACACTCAAGAATTGGACGTGCACTCATTGCCAAAGTTTAGGACCCAGCGTCCGATTTCACAGTGAAATCAATAATGTTTTGTTTCAAACCAAAGCGTTTTTTGCAATTAATGATCTCAGCGAAGAAATCATTGTTGCCTTCAAAGGGTCAAACGACGTAGCAAATTTAATTCAAGATTTGGTGATGGTTCAGCCCACATTCGACGACCCTACCAGCATTCGAATTCATCCGAGATTCTACGCTGCGACACTCTCACTTTACCCGGAAATAGTACAAACACTAAAAGCGCTTGTGTACAGCAATCCAAATCACAAAGTCGTCCTTACGGGTCACAGCGTCGGTGGCGGAGAGGCTTGCCTGACAATTTTCCTGCTAAAATACAAAAATGTCTTCCCAAACACGACCTTTGAATTGTACACATACGGAGCCCCAAGGGTCGGAAACCACGAATTTGCAAAATATTTCAACTCGTTGGACATTCCAGTAGCCCGGGTGGTCAATCGAGCTGATTTCGCTCCACATGTATTTGCTCCAGCAGCCTTGGGATTCGTCCATCATCAAAATGAAGAATGGATTGTGAACAGTTACGGAGATCATCGACAAAGTTCGAGTCAGGTTTATGAAGACTTGACCTGCTCAGCTTCCCAGGGTCCTTTATTCGGCATTTTCGATCATTTTCGATACTACAATACTTCAAGCCTGACGTGTATAACAGACGAACCGGTTACATTCGCACTACGGACCTTGCTTAACTTGAAACAATTTTTCCCACCGTTAGTGGCATTGGAGCTAATAATGTCAAGTGCACTGGGACTGGACAATCAAGAAAAACGTGACGATAATCCCTTTCATAGGCGTCAGTAAATTTTTATATTCAAATTCAACCCTAGGATTGTTCGTATAATGCTATTAAGTACATTTAACGTTGAACTAGGCCTATATAACTGAGAATTACTCTAGATAGCCCTCAGAATAAATATTCTGAGGCCTATAGACACTCAAACGACAAACAAACTTCGTGGCTTAAAATAAAAATAATATAGCTATCTTACCTTAGTTTTTCCGACATTACTGCCTTAAAAGTTATGCCTGTGAACAAAAGTTTTGTTTCTGTATGTGCGCGTAGCGTGTATATCTTTTCTTGTGTCATGTCGCTCGCTATAGCTACATTTAAATATTTACTTATTTAGCTGTATCGATGATAAAATTACGGGTTATCTCACAATGTTCCCAATACAAAGTTATTGACATCAAAATATTTCAGTTTAACAGACCATGACCGAATTCAGTGTACGCTGATGGTCTCAAATTTCGTTTTGAACTCAAACGTCAAGAAACTGACAGTTTGACATCGATCGTAGAATAGATATTCGGACTTCGGACTTTAGCCAGCATATGTGTTTCGAGAAATGCGAAGCGGACATAATAGGCGGAAATGGTGCGTAGCTAGCTTGCAAAAAAAGCTCGTTCTTGCCCAAAAAAATTGCCTGGCCCTACGATTATGTTTTTGTATTGAGATATTTTTAATAATTGAAAGCAAGGTACAAAATATTTGGTTCTGGGAACTACTTATTTCCAAAATAATGACCTCTCCTACTAAACTAAACCAGCATAGCAGCATTCTAGTTATTTACCTGCTCAAGTCAAGGAGCATCGTGGGTATCAAAGGGAAAAGCCTGAAGGATTAATATAATGAGAATTGACTTGACTAGAGCTCAGTTCAGCTAGAAAATCGTGAGCTTTTCAAATGCACTGCAATGTAAAGCTTCTTATCCTGTAGTTCTGTGTAGGCTTGATTCTTGACTTTATTATGATAACAAATATGAGTCCAATTTAGAGATGGGTGGAATTTGGATTACTATTTACAAAGGATTTAATTTGCCAGGAAACTAGTATGCATGAGTAGAATTATTTCATGCCAATATTATTAATATATATCAAGAAATTCTGCTGCTTAAGCGAACTGTGAATAAATGAAGTACTTATGCATAAATTTCTGTCTGTAATTTGCAGTCCAGCTGCATCGGAATATTTTGCATCTAATTAGGCTTTGTATCGTTTTAATTAAAACCCACTAGGCAGGTATAAGGAATATATTCTTTTGGGATGCAGCAATTCATGTATTTCTGAGCAGAAAATTTCCAACGGATTATAATTTTTTTTTAAGTATAGCATTCGATCCTAGTTCTTACAGAAAAACTCTGAATAAGATTCGTCTATATACAACCAAGTCCTTAAATTTTGTATTACGATTTAAGACTGTGGTTCCCTCATTAGAAAGAACGCATTACAAATTATAAATGCTTTGAAAATTGAAACCCTTCGTAAAGGCTATGGCAAATTTACTCTTGCTCTGTCATGTCTCTAGTCCCGAATTGCATGGTACATCGCTGCATATCCCACGCTAATAATTAAGAGAAAGTCCCTCACGTATGAACTAAATGGCATGTAACTTCTTATGTTTCTTGAGCGTCTAAAGAAAGCGGCGTCTTGTCTTGTAATCAAACAAAGTGAGATCTCATCTCTGTGGACCCGAACCCGAATTCCTCTGTTCAGCACCAAATGGTGTGAATGACATTCCTCGCCCTTCTCATTCGTTTTTGGTGACACGCTGAAGGTTGTGGAGTGAACATACTTTGAACAATAGGCCTCGATAAGTATTCATGGCCATGGCCATAGACGCGTGGAAAAATAGACGCCGCTCTCGCTCGAGTTAATGCTTTTGGCCATAAAGACGTGCTGAGCTCTCTGAGCCGCGGCGGCACAGAAGCAGTTAACTCTAAAAGAATGCATGTTAGTTATACATTTTCTTCAGGCTTTTATACGAGTTACGTGATGACTGGTTGCTGGATCGCTGGATGTGGGTTAAGAATTTTAGCCTGGCTTCTAAACGCCTATTGTTTGTGCCAAAAAATTTAGGTGGGTATCCGCAGCTTGAGCTACAAGCAATTAGTTTGTTACATAGACGTGGAATGCTCAAGATCATCGAACTAAATAAATGAGCATGTATGACCTAATAACACGTTCGATTTTCATAGCACAAATTAAGCTGGGTTAAATCCATAAGGGTAAAACGTGATCCGTGCATTCTAAGCCGTTATTTGACTCAATATATAGGATTTACGGCAAAAGCTTTGGAATATGACATTTTGTGAAATTATGCACATATTCACTTTTATGCAGTAATACCATTTATATACTTTCGTCATTCCAGTTCTTTTGACAATAATCATTTCTTGCTAAAGTTTCCCTTTATCAAGATTGGCAGTTTGAGCTTCAGATGAAACGTACCCAGCAGAGCTGTTAAGACGGGTCTCGGCATGCTGAAGTAAAAACTGTTCATAGCGACTTGTTCTACTTCAGTGAATTAAACTGAAGGCACTTCATGACGTCTCTAATAATTCGTTTGATCTTCATTCAGAAGTGAATGGGCCTGACTATTTCAGTGAATCTGAATCGTGTGTGTATAAATGCCAGAGGACAAAATACAATAGAACTTACTAGTAGAACTCTAAGTAGGTAATGCTTGAATGGTGATTTCAATTCGCATGGATCCATGCCTAATAGCTGGCTTTTTTACTGCAACAATTAATTATTACAATGTCGGTAATTCAATTATTGGTAATCTAACAGGGCTAATTTTTTAAACGACTCCAGCGGAGCACATAATTGAATGCACGTGCAACAGCGCGATGCATGGTATCTAAACGTAGGGTATAATATTCGGCTGTTAGTTGAATCACAAATTCCAGCATTAGCGCAACTAATAAGCTGAATCCAAGCACCGTCAACCATGCTATAAAGATCGATAGTATTTTCCAATCTGACATTTTAAATGCTAAAATGTCTTTGTCCTCAATTTTATCCAGTTGACGGATGTTGAGTATAGTAAGCAAATAGAGCTGATAGCTTTGCAGCATGTCCAGTATTCCAGACTCTCGAATTGATTCAGCTAATTTGACAATTTGAACCACTCGCCTCATCCCAAAATATGTAATGCTGTTCCTTGAGATATAGAGTCTTCGACGCACTATAGCATCGTACATCCGGATTTTTTCTGAAAACATTAACTCGCCAAATCCAAGAATGTTTTGTTAAGAAAAACCGGGTAGAATTGCAAAACACAACATGGTTACAGGATCATTATCTAACTCCTGGGTGGACGGAATTATATTGGCAACGAGACTGGACATCGTGATATTTTCACGTTGAAAAATATGTTTGAAGAAAATCAAGCTTTCAGCATTTTTTAATCCAAGGAGTTTGTATCCATTTTTAAATAAGTCTGTAAATGTTTTGAGTAGTATAAGTGGTGGAGGCACGGTCAGAATACTAGAAATCACTCCTTCGTAAGCGTAGGTTAGCACGATAGCTGCTAATAGGACAAGAATTAAAAATTTATTTTTGTTTAATCCGCTACAGGACTGACGCATAAAGATAGCGTAAATATGAAACCAGCCTCCATTGAGAATGATAGTCATAGCTCCACTTGATAGTCCGATAAAAGCCCATGACCAGCCGTCAAACGGAATAGCCCAAAATAGAAAACTAAATGATTCTCTTTCTATTGTTTTAGTACAATAAAAAAACATGCCTGTGCCAGCATATGGGAAGAAAAGTTTATATTGATTTGTAACCCGGGAATCAACATTCCCAACTTGAATTGTTCCAAGTATAGCATGTCCTGCATAATGCTTCGGTTTAGTCAATAAGTCCATCATGTACTTGAGCTTCGTTATCCTGGCGTGACTCCAGAATTCAAGGCTAAAATTTAATTTGGCGGCTATATTTTCCATTAATATATGCGGATTGTCTGGGCCTATCAGTTCCGGCTGAGTTTGAAGTCGAGTTTTGTACAGAAATTTATAAAAATTCACTGTATATTGCGAAAACTTAAAGCTACTGCAGAAAACGAGAGTAGGTTGCACAAGTTGAAAACGGCAATTATTCCAAGAAACATGGAGCATGTACACATCTACGACTACTTGATGCTGGCTGTAGTACCAATCCGAGGTTTTTATTTCGTTCAGATCACAATTCGAGCAATTCGATGCACGAAATATTGCAACAAATATAGTTTTATCATCGTTAACCCGAAAATTAAATATGCCACGTAGGTCAGGAGCTGAGTATCCACCCAGAGAAACAAGTATGTTCACGGAACAAGTTTCTTTGAAAACATGTGGGGTTTTCGGAGACCACAATACCATCGTACTGTTCGGTTTTGAAAGGGGAAGTGTAAAAACTGTCCAGAACTGTGGAAAATCTTGATTTGATAACAAAAATCAAATCAGTGGTGTGTTTACTTATACCGTGATCGTAGTCAAGCAAGTGCAGTACACAGTTTTCATAGCCAATTTTATCAAACTGTAGCGCTAGTTTCTCCTTGGATAATACTGTGAGCAGGAGAATCACGACAAATGGCTTTGAAATCATAATTTTGAATGCCTACTATTTTGACGTGGAAAGCTACAATTATTTAAATCGGCAAGAGCACAGTTGACGGGCGCAGTTGACGCCGCGGACGACGTTTTGGGGCTACTTGTTCCTGTTCAAAATTGAAATATTTACTAACTATCTACTAACACGTAAATCAAAATGACGGGCTAGTATATACGGTGGCATAGCTGTTTTATTCGTTCCTAAAACTCAATTTTGTTATAGTTTGGATATGTCGTGATCAAAACTGCTTATTGTATAAGTTTACCCGATCATTACCTGGCCGGAAAAGTAGTAATCTAAATAATAAAATTCAACCAGGGTAAACAATTCATTGAGCTCAATTTCGGACGATACCTATCAAGTATCCTAATAGCGGAAATAAATAATCAAACTTACATTTTTCAGTTTAACCGTATTTAATTTAAATTCGGCAATACCTGAGCAAGTTAAAAGCCGGGGGACCTGTGGAGTTGGTACTTGTACAGTTAAAATTAAATTCGACAGTCATGATTATAATCAGTAAAACGGTTCGGAAGTTTAAACCGTGCATGAATAGTGCTAAAAAATGGTAGCAAAATCAGTCTTTAAAAAATTAGTTACAACGAGAACGTATCTTATATAATACGGTTCTTTTGTGCAGGTACGTGCAGAATTGTCTTGAAATGAAACTGGCATTAATTGTAGGTATCTTACGGGGCTGAACTTTCCTGGACTTCTGCTTTTGGCCATGCCCTTCGTCTTGAAGCCTCTTGCTTTTAGTAACTTTGTTTCAATTTTTTTATTTCACATTTTGTGTCAAAATCCAAGTCAACCAAAAACCCTTTCAGGCCAACACATGCCTTGACTACTCTTCGCCCTCTATTTGTTTCTGAAGAGCCCTTGTTCATCCGATGTGCTATGAAATGAATCTCGAAATTTCTTTCCATCCTGATAAATATTGGATGAGAAACACTAAGCACTTGCGCTACATAGACTTGGTTTTGGTACATAAACGAAAAAGATGTCAAAAGTCCAAGGCAGTTCCAGAAAATATATCATATTCTTCACAAGCAATTGAATTCGTGTACACCATCGTAAATTGTAGCCTAGGATCTGGTGAACAAAAGCGTACTGCATGTACTCACAGCGTCTGCTGAGTGCTGAGGCAGACGCTGATACTACTGCGTTGTGATACGAGTACTATTTTAGCACTTATAATGGCGTGCATTATTAGCTGCTTTAAGGCCGAAACGGCTATTCGGAAGAATTGCTGATCCGGAAATTTTTGGCATCGGCTAGCTCACGTGGCAAGCGGCAAGCCGGTTCTCTAGTTCATCTATGGTCGCACGAGTGCTTACAGAATTCGCCGAACTGTAAATAATGGAAAGGCCGCACAACGCAAAATGCCGCATCATTCAGAGCCGAAGTGCGAAATAGTCTATTCCATTTGTCTGTCTAGACTTCAAAGCGAAACTCTGGTGTCCCTTGAGGCACATTGACATGATGAAGAATCTTTCTTGTCTCTGATCCCTGTACTGACCCGATTTTTACAACGAACGCGACAACAGAGCCGGCTCAGTTCCAGACGCCGCATGGCGGTGATGGCCTAAGACCTGCAAGGTTAGTTAGTAAAATAGCTTTCTCTTGATCCATGATTCCAGAACTAGTGATGCCCCGAATATTCGGCAAGCCGAATATTCGGCGCCGAATAGCCAATCTTTTAGGTCAAACCGAATATTCGGCTCGCCAGTTTTGCCCCCGAATATTCGCCGAATATTCGGCCGAATACGTCACATGATAGTATTCGGCCGAATGTTCGGCCGAATATTCGGCTCGGCGAAAACCAGTTGGCTAAGTATTCGGTATTCGGCGAATACCAAAAATCTGCTATTCGGGGCATCACTATCCAGAACCAGAGGTTTCAAATCTTTTCTACTGAAATTCCAGTTCTACACCTAGATAAATGAACATTTCATTTTAAAAAGAAAGTGCAGGATGTGAGAATGTGACTTTCCGCTGCTCTGACTCTGATTTGAGTCAACACGAAGAAGACAACAGGATGACAAGGGGAAAGGAAACCGGAAAAGAAAGGAAAAACTTTTCCTCAAACCAAAAAACTTTTTCCACCCTAATTTTTTTCTTTGCCTTTTCAAAGCAAAAAAAGTTTACGAGTCGTTAGAACTAACCAAGTTTTTCTTCTTGTTCTTTTCGTGTTCCCAACAGGCATAGGCAGTAGTATTACCTTCAGAAAAAAAGGATGGGCCAATGAAATGTTGCCTTAATTCAGATTTGTAATTTTTTAATTTCCGGGCTTCAGCTTCAACTTCGTAATTTCATATTCTCAAGCATAGAGAGATAAGCTAGGACCCTCAATGTAGGTCACTGCAGGCATAACCTGAAGTGGAATACATTAATACAAACATTCAGACCTCGGTCATAGACAGCTATAAGGATTACGAATTACTATGCGATTACGTTATGACGAAGAAATTCTGATAAAAATAATTCGAGGAGATTAGAGTTGGAAGTTGGAAGGGACAGGGACAGGCTACTCCGCTTACAAAGACACGCCACATATTTTTCTTGGTAATCATTTGCCTTATTTCGTCCCGTGAAACGGATTTTCTTACGCTCAATTCAGTCTACCAGTACTTATTGGAATTAGCTGAGCAGTTTGCCTTGTGTTGTCGAAAAGTACTATAATTCTTAAACCAAAAACGGGATAAATAATTTCAATAATGAGAACGAACATTACAAAAACAACGTGGTCAGTTCCGCCGGAATTGGTGAGAACAGCAAAACAGCGGAAGAAGCTTTTACAAATGTTTGACGCCTTTGTCCCGGAAAGAAAAGTACCGGAGGCTAAAATACAGGAAATCACTGCGAAGCCTGTGTCAGAGCTGGACAGTTTTATCATCGTAGCAGACGAAAACACTGATGCCAATGTTAACAGTGAGATGATCCCAATTTATGCTTGCAGTTTCGCTTTGTATAAATATGTATGAATCCTGGGGTAAATTATTTATTATATATTTTGTATACAATATTCATTTAGAACTACTGACAACGGCCGAACGATTGGATAATTGTTGTGAGACCCTGCCGAACGTAAAATCGACTACAGTGAGGATCAGGACGAAACCAAAGAAAAAGACGCTCGACGCTTTGGGCCATTACAGTGAGACCATGTCGCATGTCAAAGTGAGTGCAGTGAAAACGAAACGCCACGGTGTCTACATGTTCCCGTTAACGGCTGAACATCTAATTGCTCCTGGAATACTGCCCGAAGTCACACATGTCAAGGCATATCCAGCCGTGGTAGCGCATCTTCGTTCCAAGACACCATTAAAGATAATTTATACTTCAAAGCCTAAGAAAACACCAAAGCGGAGGTCGCAGGGACAGACCAGCCTGAAGGCTACGCCTGAAGATTTTCCAAGAGAAGCGGATATATCTTTAACATCTGAAACTGGTGACCCTGCGACTTCAACCGCTGAACACTCCGTGCCAGTAAAAGCTGAAAAACCCGTCACACCAAAGGTTGGTAGGCCTAGGACACCTAAACCTGAAAAACCAGTGACCCCAAAGGCTCGAAAACCTGTGACGCCCAAGACCGCAAGATCGGTGACACCCAAAGTTGAGAAATTAAAGACACCAAAACCTAGAAGTAGAAGTCGTACAACGCCTAAAGCTGACAAACCGGTAACGCCAAAACCTAGAAAATCTTCGACGCCAAAAGCTGAAAAACCTGAGAAATCTAAACCTGAACAACCCTTGCCGTTGTCGTTACCGAGACCTAATGTCCGTCGCTGCTTTGTTCGTTTAACACGACTCGTGATCTCAGGTAAATAATACAACAAAATATATTCACATACCTACTGTCAATTCGAGGAAAACTCAACAATAAATAATGCATGTTATAATGTTATATTTTGTATGTTTTAGTCTCACCGTTTTCAAAATCTGACTCGCCAGTACAAAAAGTTGTAACACCTTCCATCGAGTTACCGAAAACAGCTTCTCCAATTCAGCCGATTATTCCTGATACGGTTTCAACGACCCTACCGAGCGTCGATATGGATTCAGCTGTGCAATCACCAGCTACAGCTTTCGAAAATATATCAAAACCAGAATCAGAAATGAAACCGGCGGTAACAACGCATAAAAAGACCCCGAAAAAATCCAAATCAACAGTACAACCCGAAATCCCAGCTTCTACAACTACGTTTTTAGCGAATTCGGAATCACAAGTAGTGGTGCAGTCGGTTATAACATCCTATTTCAAGACCACGACCGCGCCCAAGCCGGATGCACCAGTGATTTCTGATTCAATGCTTTTAACTGCGTCGAAGTCAGACTTTCCAGTGAAACCAGTGATTGCCGATGCCGATACAACGTTCATGACTACGCAGAAGGCAGACTTTCCAGCGCAACTACTGCTTTCCGATACAACTCTCACGACGGTACAGAAATCGGATTCAACATTTCAATCTGAATCGGTCCTTGCCCCCTCGGAGAGTACACCGAAACCCGAAATATCAGGGCCTTTAGATACTGATACTACTGCTGATTCCGAGAGCATAGCGAAATTCAATTCAACAATTCAACCAGCTCCATTTTATACGATTACACCACTACCATTGTAAATTGTAGTGTAAAAGCAAACCGACCATCGAAAACTTTTCGGTGCTACACGTCTAAACCCTTGCCAATGGCATTTCTAAGCGGAAAATTAGTGAATCATTCTCGTTACAAAAATATGTAACACTTTTTGGATAATCTTTTACGTAGGAGTTTTTTTTTAACGTCTGTAATCTTTTTAAATCTTATTCAATCATTTATTTTTAATCATTGCAATCAAAACTGTGAAATTCGAAAAAATAAAATGTGCTCATTAGCGAACATTACTTACTCACGGTGAGCTATAAACCTGATTTATAAATCCTTTCATCTTGTAGTATTTTAGTTCGTATTTGCAGTTGTGGAATAATTTAATGCGTAGGCATATTGAAGGATATTTACTTGGAATTGGAAGGCGTTCGATACTTGATTAGGTTCTTGACAGATAGGTATCAAAGAGAAGCAAAAAGGTAGAGGAGACCCTTGACGAAGTAAACTATTTCAGAACCTCCCAGCTTTGATTGTCCGTAAATCCGATCCACAAATGTAATTGGAATTTCACCAATTGTATAGCCAATCTTCCTGGCTCGAATCATCATCTCCATTTGGAAGGCATAACCCTTGGACACAACATTGGAAATGAGCTCCTGAAGTGCATCCTTCCTGTACAAACTGTTTTCATCCAAGGTTAGCAATAATTCCAAATACCGTCATAGCTCAGAACCAATTAGGATTAGGAATAGAAAAACGAACCGAAAGCTGCCGGTCAAGTCAGAGAGTCCAGGAGCGAGTAAAACTTGAGTGACATAGTTTCCTCCACGTGAAATTAATTTTCGTTTGAAATCCCAGCCAAACACTCCGCCCGCTCCCTCGTACCTTGTCCCAGTTACGATGTCGTAATTATGCTTCTTCTGTAGTGCGACGAACTCAGGAATAAACTTGGGCTAAATTTTAAAACGTTTCTAATTAGTTCATAGTTTCAAAAGTAATATATTAAGCTAGCATTCAATTGAAGTACAAATATGCTGCCTACATGATGGGAAAGGTCAGCATCCATGATAATGACAAAATTCCCAGTAGCATGCTTTAATCCGTGAACATAAGCAGTTCCTAATCCAAGTTTGGATGCACGGGGCCTCAGAAGCTAAGATTTAAAAATTAGATTAGATAGTACCATCAACAATTAATGCATGGAAGATGCAAGCACCATAATGCTTGATTATGAAATAAGGTAACGGCGAACGGCGTACGATTTTATCACTGCCATAAATTTTCTCCAGCTCCTTAGCAGCTTCAAGGGTACCATCCGGACTTCCATCGTCAATTACAATGATTTCATAATCCAGGTTACTGAAAACAAAACATTGAAAATTAAACTTCTAATTTTATTATATTGATAAATTAAAATACACACATATAACCAACTAACAAATCCAATTAATGATTTACCTTTCAGTCATGTACTTGTCAATGAGCCATACGATAATAGGCAAATTTTCCCTTTCGTTGTACGTTGCTAAAAGAATGGAATACTTGTTCCTGGAAGCCTTAGACATTCTTCCAAGTCTTGCGTCTTGCCTCTAGAAAGAACAGCACCAGCCAATAAATTAGTAACACGAATTAAACAAAACTGAGATTAAAATTCCGATTAAAGTTTCAATTACAAATTATGAATTTGTCAGTCATCTGTTTCGGTTTTCGGTAGATTTGTATTTTTGTAATCGGACACGTGGAGGATATTTCAAGGATACATTTTACGCAGAAGTGGAACCTCTCATTCGTCTTCGTAAGATCATTAGCTCGTTAAATAGCAATTAACTAATGTTTTTGGTCCAAACCTTCATGATACCAAGGTCAAACGTGGATTGGGTCAAATTATGGTAATTATGACTCGCTCAGTATAAGAACAGTATCGTAAAATTTTGTCAAATTGATAGCAAAGATTCTCAGCGTGCCCCAAGCCAGTTCCTACTTAATCGCAGCAGAAGCGCAGGTTTTATCAAAGCAACTACACTGTAGGTAGACGTGGTGGCTGAGCTTTTAAATCGAAACAGCTGACAAGTACACAAACAAAAGACGATCGGCGAGGGGAGGCTGTCACTTTGAACTCTGACCCTAACACCTGTACTCACCACTTGTCTTCTGCTTCCTTTGCGTGAGTGTTGAACATGGCAGGAACTATTGTGAAAGCGGTTATACTAATCGGAGGACCGCAGAAAGGTAACTTAGCTTTTTGTTATTTTTTCAATTTGTGTAATAATTTACGTACGATTTACAATTTGCAATTACAATACAATACCAAATGGAATTTATCATTAACTGTCAACTGTTAACTATCCAAATGCGTATTTTTATTATTTTATAACGATGACCGGTTAGTAACGTAATTTAGGATTTCGATTCAGGAGGATCTTAAATTCATATTCAATTTACAGTATCAGGCACGTCATGCGTATTCTCAATAGACATAATAAATTTAATTGACTCAAATGGCACACTGACTAATGTAATAATGAAATTTTACAGGTACAAGATTCCGTCCACTATCATTGGACGTTCCAAAGCCATTGTTTCCGGTAGCTGGAATGCCTTTAGTCCAACACTTGATTGAAGCATGTGTTAAGGTTCCTACACTGAAAGAAATTCTTATTTTGGGATACTTCCCCTCAGAGGACATCAACCCGTTGCTTTCTGAAATCAGTCCGCTGTACAGCCAAGTAAAAATTCGTTACTTACAAGAATACACCAGATTGGGAACAGCTGGAGGAATATATCATTTTCGTGATCAAATTAAAGCTGGGAATCCTTCATCGTTCATACTCATAAATGGAGATGTCAGTGGGGACTTTCCTCTTCAAGAACTTCTGGAATTTCATTCTAAATCACGGACGAGTTCAAAGGCTTTGGTCAGCATTCTTGCAACTGAAGCTACTCGTCAACAGTCAGTTAATTACGGCTGCATTGTTGAGAATAAGGAAACGCATCAAGTGACTCATTACGTGGAGAAGCCTGAAACTTTTGTCTCGGCACTGATCAGTTGCGGAGTGTATGTGTGTTCGGTAGAGATTTTTGCAATCATCGCGAATATTTTTCTTGAAAGACAACAGTCGTACTATGGGTGAGTTAATTTCTAATTTTGAGTAAACAATTCAATTAGCTAACTCACTACAAGTAAAAAATTGTACAACCTGTGTCTTTTTTCTTGCAGCGGCGAGGTGGAGGACCAAGGAGAGTCAATTGCACTGGAAAAGGATATCATTATGCCGCTTGCAGGAAATACTGGAAGCATTTATGTGTTTCAGTCTAGTCGTATGTGGTCTCAAGTCAAGACAGCTGGCTCAGCAATTTATGCCAATCGTCAATATTTGGACCTGTATCGGCAAAATCAGCCCGATCGACTGGCGTGCTATCGTGGCAAAGGTGACGTGACAAAGCCCAAGATCGTCGGAGATGTCTTTATTCATCCAACAGCTCTGGTTCATCCGTCCTGTGTTGTACGTGGATGATACATAATTTTGAATTTTATGATATTAAGTGAATTTTCCGTTTCTAGTTTTTATTTATTGAAGCGTTTCATTTTTGTTGGATTCATAGCTCGGACCGAATGTGAGTATTGGAAAGAACGTGGTTATTGGTCCGGGAGTACGTATTCGTGAGTCAATTATTTTGGGTGACTCTGTCATTCAAGACCACAGCCTGCTTCTGTATTCCATTGTGGGCTGGAATAGTTCAGTTGGAAAATGGGCTCGTGTTGAAGGCACTCCCTGTGATCCCAATCCGAACAAGCCTTTTGCCAAAATGGAAAATGTTCCGTTATTTAACGAAGAAGGACGACTCAATCCTTCAATCACAATTCTAGGTAAGGCTTACTTGCATTCTAGAAGTTAGCCGATTCGACTATATTTTCCATTTTTTATTTTTTCGATATAAATAAATGAAATTCCTTTTGCGGTTGCAGGCTGTCATGTGCGTGTTCCATCAGAAGTTATAGTTCTAAATTCCATTGTTTTGCCGCACAAGGAACTCAGTCGGAGCTTCGCAAATGAAATCATCCTGTAAAATGCTTCGTTCAACCGCGTACTTGATTTTCGATTTATGTTTCTGAAATCATTTTACGGCTTGTATTACACCGAATTTCTATTTCATACGGCAAAAAAACTGAAACTGAAATTAAAAATTATTGACGAGCATAGCAGCCAATCGATAGACGTTTTTTGTTGCATTGCCGTGCTGAAGCTGGCTTTCACCTTCAGTAATTTCAAACTGTGGTTATGGTCAACGCTTTGATACACCACGAAACGAAATACAGGACGGTAGTTTACCATACAAATTGAAAATTATATTACGTCGAGCTGTTATAAAAACGCGTTATTCGCTAAACATTAGTACTAGAGCTGTCGGCCTCATACAACACTGACACTCAGGTGCTGGAATAATCCTATCTGTTCGCACTATGAGTTTATCAGTGCGGTTCATCTTTTCAGTTTTATGTGTCAGCTTTGCATCGGCTGCGATATCAACAACATCAAATGCAGGATTCGAAGATTTCGAAATCGAAAAATATATTCCGGCCAGAATTAAACCAACTTGCACTGCTGTAATTTTATCGCCAAGTGTTCAAGATTTTCGTCAGATGCCGAACCGACCGATGATGCTTCTTACTGGCAATCAGAAGCATCTTGTTCTAAGAGATTATTGTAACGTGTTGGTCATCCCAAACTTAGCCTCCGTACAGGGTATACTTAAAATATTTAATCTCGAGAACAGAGTCAATATTGAAGCAACTTTGGTCTACTCTTTCCCGGGTAATCCGATAACAATAAAGCAAGTCCGGAGATTCTTTCGGGATTTGGACGTGGTTTTAATTGATGTGGCTCAGAATACGTCCAAGTTGTACCAATATCCAATTCGCTGTGGTCATAGTTTAACTTGTAAAACGCGAAATCGACTCCTGCGCGTTGGGTTCACTTCGGTTAGTAAATATATAATTAATTGAAATATTGGAAATCGCATTAAAATTAAAAATGTAATGTAGACACCCCCATCATTCGGAATGGCGGCTTGGAGTAAGCGTGAAGCTTCGGGCATTCCATTTGAACCGTTCATGGTTAATCAAACGAATCCAGTTCAAAATTATTTCACTGGATACGAAGCTGAACTGTTGTCTCTTCTCGTTGACTTTTATCAAATGCGGTTTTTAATGAAAGCTCCTGCAGATTTTGAGTACGGAACTTACCCGTTTCCAAATGGATCATATCCTGGAAAATTTGGATTACTGCAACGAGGCGAGGTTGATTTAGTAATCGGATCACTTGCGACGAGCAGCGAGCGAAGTAAACTTGGAAGCTACAGTCCACCAATATCCGTGGCCAGATTTTCGTTGATTTCTTTGAAGGACGAAACTGTTCAGAACTGGGATGCAGCAATTCGTCCATTTCCACAATTGGCATGGGGTATTCTGGGTCTGAGCATTTTGTTCGTAGCTCCAGTTACATGGTTCATCACAAAGAAACATCGGCAGTTGATGAACATTGAAAACATTAAAAATGATAGTATTGGAATGTACTTTGCGCATGTAAGCCTGTACTCATTGTTTATTTTAAATTTCTTATATTTTATTTTATTTTGTGTATTATCTACTTTACAGGCAACAGCTACATTACTTGTGGAACCATGGCCAAGACCACCTGGCGGTCCGGCTGCCATTATTCTTTCCGCATGGTTCATCGCATGCTTGGTATTACAAAGTATCTACGCCTCCAACTTTGCTGTGTCGCTAAGGTCAGGGCTGGCGTTTTCGCCATTTTGAGTTCTAGCCGGAAATTAATTTCTATGTATTACATATTACATCACAGATTTACTGAATTTATTGCCTAACATAGTTTTCCCGACACTGAAGGCCCAATAGCTTCACTGCAGGATGTTTATAACAGAAAACGACAAATCATGGTTACACCCGGAACCAGCGTGGACTGGTATTTTAGGCAATCTAAAGATCCAATTGCTCAAGCTGTATATAAAAACAGAGCTTCGGTGAAAAAACAGAGCGACGAAAATTTGTTCGTCCACTTGGACGAGGGGCTCGTTGGAACGCTCCCTGCGCTAAACTTCTAGTACACAGTTACATATAGTTAAATAAACCTTAATTTAAGATGTATTGTCTTAATGGATTATATTTTGACAATAAGTGGGCGGATGGCAGCAGAAGGAATCGATTCTGATAAGTACTACGTGGCTCAAAACCCGCCTCTGCTAACTAGCTTTCGAGACTTGGCTGTTTGAGGAAGACGACGTGCAAATGGCTCGTGAAATTGCAATGGTCATTCTAAGAGCCTCTGCGGCAGGCTTGTTCAACAAATGGGAAAATGATTTGCAAGTAGGAACAGATTACGAAGTTAGAATTACTTTAAATTTGATGTATAAGAATTCACCGTTTTTCAGCAAAAACTTAAGTCAAAATTCGAATATATCAGCGCTCATGCACAATCCATTCATCTCGCCCTGAGTCAGAAGAACATGGCGTTGTCAATGGGACACCTTGAAGGAGTATTCAAGTTTTGGGTCATTGGAATGGTACTAGGGCTGTTGACTTTCACGTACGAAGTTACCTTCAAGCCTAGTCACAACGCTTGTACGGGTGCGGTAGAGAAGGCAAAAATACGCAAGCAGCTAAAGAACTACACTTTTTTGAATTGATTAAAAAACCAAGGGTAACCCACGTGTAACGGTGGACCGCATAAATAAACTGAAGTTTAGCAAATGGCCATTTTCGAATTGGCAAATTAATTTTCAAAATCATGTAGCTTAAATTTTAAAATGTGTAATAAATAGTAATTTTATGTAGCAATTATGGGGAAATGCGCAAGTAAGCGCTACAAGGGCGCAGACCGTAATGGTTTTGACTACGACCTGATAGTAATTGGTGGTGGTTCTGGTGGACTATCCGCTGCTAAGCAGGCGGGTAAAGATGGCAAGCTTGTCATCGTCTGTGATTTCGTTCAACCATCACCCATCGGCTCGACCTGGGGTCTCGGCGGCACCTGCACCAATGTTGGCTGTGTTCCCAAAAAGCTTCTTCATGAAGCAGGAATAATCTCTGAAACGCTGAGCATGGCGCCCGCATATGGATTTCAAATGGACAGAGCGATGAAGAAATTGACCCCTTTCAAATTCGGCGTTGAGCACAACTGGACGACCTTAATTGAAGAAGTTCAAGGCTATATTCACAAGCAGAATTGGAGCTATCGAACGAAGCTCAACGACGCCAATGTGCAGTACTTGAATGCTTATGCCGAGTTCGAGGATAGCAATACTCTTGGATTGACCCATGCAGACGGCCAAAAGTCACGGATTTCTGGGAGCAATATTCTGCTAGCGATTGGGTGTCGGCCGAAATATCTAAACATTCCTGGCGGAAAAAGGGACGACGCGCTGTGCATAAGTTCTGACGACATATTTTCTATACCTTATCCACCGGGGAAGACACTAATTGTTGGAGCTTCTTATATTGCCTTGGAATGTGCGGGATTTCTTGTGTAAGTTATTTAACGCAGTTCAACCGCTGGGATCGAGCAATAATTAATTCTAAAAATTATATTTTTCATAGAGGTCTCGGATTCGACGTCACCATAATGGTTCGCTCAATATTCCTCCGTGGATTTGACCAAGAAATGGCGGAGAAAGTTGCAGCTCATATTGTTACAACTTGGAGTTCGAATACTACGAGAATACGAACCTACCCAAATTACAAAAATTGAAGACGGCACACCACCCAGACTGCAGGTTCTGGCTTCAGGTCGCGGAGGAAAACCCCATGACGAAGTATACAATACTATTTTGCTGGCTATTGGTCGAGAACCTATGATTCATGGGATGAGACTCGAGAAAAAGGGAAAGGTCGCGCTGGCACCCTCTGGAAAAATTGCGGTCAATGACGCCGATCAGACAAATGTTCGCCATATTTACGCCGTGGGAGACTGTGCAGATGGAAGACCAGAACTGGCAACAGTCGCTATTCATTCTGGAAAATCCTTGGCGAAGCGTCTTTTCAGTAATTCATCTCTCCTCACGAATTACGTAAATGTACCGACCACAATCTTCACACCGCTTGAATACGGCTGCGTTGGAATGTCCGAAGATACAGCCATTGATAAATATGGCCCCAACGGCATCATAGTTTACTACAATAACTTTCAACCGTTAGAAGACGCGATACCAGGGAAAATACCAGACACCTGCTTCGTGAAACTGATCTGCTTAACTAAGGGGAAAGAAGAAATTGTCGGATTGCATTACTTGGGACCGAATGCTGGCGAAGTGGTACAAGGATTCGCACTTGCGTTCAAGTTCAGGGCCACCAAAGCGGACTACGATGGTGAAAACATTTTCGAAATTATTTTCACCTCTAACCTGGGATCTCTGATTTTTTATCATTTTTTCATTTTGTCTGCAGATACCATAGGAATCCATCCCACCTGTGCTGAAAGATTCACAACTCTGACAAATATTAAAGGATCCGGTGAAGCGGGCGCAGCTGAGTCCTGCTGATCATAGTGGTCGAGCTGTCTGGAAAATTAATTTTTCCCAAGACAAGCTCATAAGAAGCGTCACTCACCGGTCCGGTGTGTCATGTAATTATGAAGAATTCTTCATTTATGACAACAGTATCTCAAACCCTGCAAAGGACGGATATTGTATGATTTTTATTACATGTCGACAGTGATCATTCCTTCCATCAATTCGCAATGTTTTACAAATAATTTAAATTTCAAGGTCACAGCGAATAAATAAAATATAGCAATGATTCGATTGATGCATTTGCTGGTGTATCTACCTATTACTTCCGGCAAAATGCATTACAATTACATCTGTACCATTTCCGGTGTTTGTAGAAAAATTTGACTCATCTTTAGCTTATTGCATTTGATAGCATAAGGTATAAGGCATATTCGCTACAGACAATAGAAACGGGGCCAATGTCACAGATGATCTGACAGGTGTTACAGAGTATATGTAGTGTTTCGATTGATTCAACAGGCATCGTACAGTATAAACATGGTATCCATTTTTCTGCACAAAAGAGCATTCAGCAGTGCAGCAGATCAGCATTAAATAAACAAAATGTGACATAATATGAACGAGAAGAAATTACGCAGCTCCAGATGAATCAGACAAGGATTCTTTTGTATTTTCCGGATGTAATGCTTTTTACGATGAACTTCACCTTTACCTTTACAGCTAGCTAATTTGCATTGTATAAATTATTCGTAAGTTAGCGTTGGGGAAATTCCTATGTTATACAAAAAAATCCTTCAAATTGCCGAGATTATAAATATAATAAATAGTATTGATAGGATAAGCTTCATAAGTCAAATCAGTTCATTTCTAAAGTGATACTAAGGTGCTCACACGTTTGACGACCGCCGCAGCAGACGCCATGCAAGCCTATTTGATTATAGCTCTGATCGGACCGATTTACGGAATCACGAATTGTAAGTAAAATTTGAAACGTAGGTAGCAGATTAGGAACTAACCGGAATTCGAAAAATTTCAGTTGCGGACGTGAAATGCGGCGGAAGTCTTGTTACAATGAATCCGAAAGTGAGAGCACCACGGATTGTCGGCGGAGCTGAAGCGATTCCAGGAGAATTTCCATGGATTGTTTCGCTGCAGTACACGAGCGGAGAAAACTACGTCCAGCATTTCTGTGCTGGATTTCTCGTTACCTCAAGATACGTTGTAACGGCTGCTCACTGCATTCAGTAATTGTATAGGGTGTCTCGGCATCTCGGCATAAACAAAATTTACATTAGCATGCCAAATATGCTTAATTTATCTAAGTTCATTTTCAATTGCAGTGTTTTATACGATAGGTCTATCGTTCGAGAACGTTTCAACGTGATAATCGGGGAGCACGCAATCGGCGATGAAGAGACGCCGTTTAACGCTTATGCTGTTGGCGTAGAATCCATTACAATGCATCCGGAATTTACGAGTCGGGACACAACGCGAAACGATATTGCGCTGATTCGACTTAAGGATCCGGTCAAGTGGACGGAATCCGTTCAACCAGCATGCTTACCAGCAATAAATGAGCCGACCGCCACTGGTCAAAGCACTTCTGTGGCGGGCTGGGGATATACAAAAGGTGAGTTGGTTGAATAATTGCCTTTAAATCTTGAAAATTAGCTTGGTAAATTTTGCATGAAACTTAATACAATTTTGCCACGATTCGAGAAAAGCTACTGCAGAGATTTCGAAGTTTCTGATGACCGTGGATATACCGGTGGTCAGTACGAAGAAATGTGAAGAAGATTACGAATGGATCGCTACCGAGCGTCAGCTTTGTGCAGGGTCACCGAGCAGCGAGAAAGGCGGATGCAAGGTAATCTTGAAATTCATTAAATATGGTAATTAACGATAAGCAAAATATGCGGTTAAAAATGCTACCATTCTACAACGAGAAATCAAATTTCGTGGCTTATTGTTACCTAAAAGCTAAGCTAAAAGTTATAACTGTATGGCTAATTCTGATCGGATTTACTTCCGTATTTCCTAGGGTGACAGCGGAAGCCCACTCATGGCCAAGGTCCCGAATGCTGATATGCTGAGCGTTGTTGGGATTCATTCTGGAGGTCATGGGTGTGGTGGGCATATGGGATATGGAATTTATACGCGCGTGGCCTCCTATGTCGACTGGATCAAGTTCAATATAAAACCCTAATTTTATGCTAACTACTAATATTTAAAATATGTTTTTATATCAATCAAGACTGATGTTTGTGCGCCCAATTTATTTTTCTATAAATACAATTATGATTTATAATACTATTACTGTGATTCTCTAAATATTGACTACAATTTGCTGTAATTTAAGCAAAAAACTCTAAATATATGCAAATTCAATAGCGGATTAAATATTTACAACTGTATCACTTATACGCTTGAACTAACACGATTTAAGTATTCTGCAACTATGCGCTAGCTAAAACACATTTAATTAATATTTATGAGCTACTAGAGAAGCAAATTGAGCCTCTAAAGTTCACTGCATATGCTAATGAGTCAGGTCAGGTACGAAACTTCATAACCATGTATGTAGTTAAAATTAAAATAAAGCTAGTACATGACTAGATCTAGGTGCTCATTTACGTTCATATCAACAAGCTAGAGCCTATTAGCGGCCTTACATCTAACATTGACTAAAATTTGCAAATTTTACACCCAGACCAGAGACACCACCCCTCAGCCTTCCCTATTCAACTAAAGATGAGCCTGAAAATGCACGTTAAAAGGAATTCATAAATAATTAGTTTTATAAAGCTCTTTGCATATTTTTCTAGATCCCAATGTAATGCTTATTTGACTAGAGCCATCCTATCAGGATCAGTAGTCTTGCGAGTCATAGCCAGAACAAGGCCAATGCCAAGTACAAAAGCTCCGAGAGCAAAAATGGCATATTTGACAAGATCCCATGTCATTTGAAGATAAAAGAAAACAGTAAACATCATGATATCCCGTTTGCTAGCATTCGAACTCTGAAAAACAGTAGAAATTCAATTTACAGAAATGGAAAAAGTAAACAAAAGAGTCTTTGCATACCTCTTGATACCAGAATACTGGGACAATTACGTTTGAAAGTCCAGCCAATGATGGAATATTTGGATATGGCATCAATTCAATGTTATATTGAAATCTTTTGATTGATTTCAGAGAAATGCCAGACATCTGAAATACAAACATCAGTAATTCAAATATACTGAAATCGAAATTAAGGTATCGTTTTGAGCTTACAGGATGTAAATCATAAATGAAAGTGTCATGCAGTTCAGGATCTGGGCTGACGCCTTCAACGCCGTTAATGATTTCCGAGTCCGCATCCAAGAAATGTGGTTTAGACAGCATCATGGGCATTCCTGATACATAAAAAGTTGATTACCAATAAATAAGGATTTTCAAATTTGCATGCTATAGACTCGACTGAACCTTCATGGCACGGCGAAACATCATAGACGCCATTCCGGTCGCAAGCTGTCCCGTTTTCCTTTTCCTTCGGGCAGAAGCACCAGTTATCTCTGTTGCTCGATGTCCCTTGAAACGTATTTTCAGCCAAAACAAAACGGAAGGCATTGATTCCATGAGTAACCACGCTTTCGTTGTAGACGATGCTGACTGTTCTGCAGTAATCCGGATCGAAGATGTCCATCACGAAGGATTCGTTAAGAAAAGGTTGAAACATGATTCCGTCCGTTCCATTCAATTTGTTGCAGGGCTCTTCCCACCAACTCAGCTCAGTCTCTTCGTTCCAGGATATGACTTCACCGAATAGGTATGTTTTATTACGACCATTGTGGATTTCGAAGAGACCACGGTCTGATCCGTTTCTCTATTAATTTTAAAACGAATTACTAACGGGTCTAACTTTTACAAAAATTAGCAGTTCAAATCGTAGCGAATTTTCACAAAAAATTTCATCTTACATTTTTATAAAATCCATATTTGTCATCAGAGAACGACGACGGAATCTTGACTTTCGGAGGTTCGGTTTCCTCTGCTCCTTCTTCAACTTTACCAAAATCAGCGAAACGCTTGACATCGATCCCATCGAATAGAAATTCCCGCACAGTATGAGTTCTAGTGATCATTTCTTCTTTCTTCGAAATGAATTCATCGAATAGCTTTTGATAAAGCTGCACCTTCACTCGAAGCGCCGGCAATCTTGGCCATACCCTGAACACAAATAAATATTTGTTGGTAAAGCTAAGCTAAATTTCTATTATTTTTAAATCTGCTCTTAGCGTTTACCAACAACGGAATATTCGGAATGGTGATCATATCATCTTCCGATCCACTGGAAAGCTCAGGCTGAAAAAAGTAGTTGCGAATCTGGCGATATTGAAAATCCTCAGTGGAAATATTCATTGCGATGTCAACTTTGTAGAGTTGTTGCCTGAAACGAAGCATTTTTTGAAAGGCATTTCAAAGCAATTTCATTTGAAAGGCATCAAAGGTCTTACATGTAAACATAAGGACCCATTTCCACAAGCTTCGGTTTACCCCCAGTCATCAAATCATCCGGATTTGTAAGGTTGAAAAATGTTACGCTTAAAAATATCGGAATAGGCATATCCTTCCAGTTTCGATATGTGTCTGTATGGTTGATTAGTCGTACTTGCTAAAAGTAAAAAAGATTAGAAAATCGAATAAAAATCGTAAATCGTTAAGCATTCCTATACTGAAACAGCGAAGGTATTTCACGTAATGAGATTTGAAATATTAATCCTAATGGCGTCCACTTTTCTGACCGAATAATATATTTATCTGTATTGCTCGCCAAGCTCCGCCTTTTCAATGTTTACAAAAATCAATGATGGGAATGAAAATATTTTTTCGCCTAATCCCTTGTATTAGTGCGAATTTATTATTCTGACCGTTTGCTGAACGCCATGCCAAGGCAAATGACTTTCATGAATACCAAGGGCAGAGCTTCGACCAATCAGAGTTACTACACGTCGGCTAATGGTTTTAATACTGTTTGGTAGGCAGTTCAAAGGGATTAAACTATCGACTTAGCGTTACCTAACGTGATTGCATGATTTTAATTTCAAGTTTCTGGTGAGTGTTCAAATTAACGATTGAAATTACGGAATTTTCTGCTTAAATGCTCTTTAAATTTGGTTTCGAATCCCGAATTTCTTCTAGTAGTTAGAAATTTCAAGCGATTGTACCTTAGTTTTTCGAATTCAATAAATTTGGGTCCTGAAATTGTTATTTAAAAATGATTTGGATGGATAAATACGCTATAATTACACTTTAATTATTTAGCTTGGATAATTTTGGTTGATCCTGAACCTAAAGCTTGTAGGTATGGTTTCTGGAAAAAATTTATGCTTAAGAACCGCACGCTTTAACAATGCCATGAAATGAAACGCTCGTGTTTATCAAAACTACTCCATTATGATGTAATTTAACCTGGATCCTCCTAGCTAACACAGCGGGCAAGGATTAGACATTAACAATCAGCATCAGCTCTACGCTTGAGTTCAAGCGATATTGGTACACTTATCAACAAAACCGAGAAATCAGAGCAACTGCCAAATATTTTCGGGAGAAATCACGGAAATATCTGTGCGAGTTGCAACGTATTTATATGGAATTGGTAGCAATTACCTACGACTAGAAACAGCAATTAAGCTCACACCCCACCTGTACTTACCTTTCTAAATTGGCCTCTAATCATCGTTGAAACACCGCCCCATCCTAGCGCCACCGTCAATCCGAGCAAGCAGGCCCCGCCTATAACTATGCTCTTTGGAAACCTGTCCATTTCGAGTAACTTTCCCGATAATGGCGAATTAGAAACTACTTATCCAGAAAAAATATTTAAAACAATACTGGAACTAAATGTTTAGAACAGCAGTGTACTGCAGCAATTGGCCCAGGAAGTCAAGCTTCACCAGCAATCGGCAATGCTAAATGGCAGCCGGCCGAGCTGAGTGAGCAGCAGCAGGAAAAGAATCCAAATTTTTAGACCTTGTTCGCGTTATGGAAATAACAGCAAATCCACTTTTCCAATGATTGAAGTCATACGTATCAGAACAGAACATGTATAATAAATTAGATTAACCACTCAAATGTTTATAGGTTTTACATGTGTCCCTGGAACATTTTCCTGATATCTAACAGCTCAATTTTTAAAATCCAGAATATTTCATAAGCGTATCGTTGTCGTCGGTTTTATGGCCCAAAAAAGCCTGGTAGAAAAGCACAGGTACCAAGCCAAACCATACAAGAACCCAGCAGACATTTGAAACAGCGGAAATACTCATAAAAATTTCAATGCATACGAAATGATGGCAATTTCTTTCATTTGTGTAAAAATTTGAAGCATACAAAACGGGTAGGTAGGTAATGTTAAAGCTAAAACAAAAATTTCAGGGAATTTCTGGCTTATGATGGCTGAGTGTCGATAACGGGTTGCGAAATCGACCAGACTCGGATATAAGTAATGCTATTGCGGCGCCATAGCCACTTCTTGCTATTCAATGCATACGAAATGATGGCAATTTCTTTCATTTGTGTAAAAATTTGAAGCATACAAAACGGGTAGGTAGGTAATGTTAAAGCTAAAACAAAAATTTCAGGGAATTTCTGGTTTATGATGGCTGATTGTCGATATTGGGTTGCGAAATCGACCAGACTCGGAAATAAGTCATGATATATTGCGGCGCCATATCCACTTCTTGCTGTTTAACTCATGGTCAAATGCAACTGCAATTAACATTAAAGAAATTTAATTCGAATTTTTCAATCTGCCAGAATTTACGGTTTTAATCAAGTTACGATATATTTTCGAACTGCGATGTCTCAAACTGAAAATCTAGGCATAAAGTCTAGCTTTCCGATGGCGGTGCGACAGGTGGAGGAGGTCTCGGCATCCGCAATGCTACTTTGAATCCATCGTAAATGAACCACTGAGTTGCGGCATGCTTAACTCATGGTCAAATGCAACTGCAATTAACATTAAAGAAATTTAATTCGAATTTTTCAATCTGCCAGAATTTCCGATTTTAATCAAGTTACGATATATTTTCGAACTGCGATGTCTCAAACTGAAAAACTCTGTATAAAGTCTAGCTTTCCGATGGCGGTGCGACAGGTGGAGGAGGTCTTGGCATCCGCAATGCTACTTTGAACCCATCGTAAATGAACCACTGAGTTGCGGCAATGGTTCCGATCATGAGGATTCGAGGTCCAATACCGGCCCATAAGCCTTTCATTCCTATTTTGGCATATACTGATGACACGGTAGAACCCTTTTCTTGTAATTTTGAGACCAAGGTATCGGCTGGATGAGATGCAATAGCACAGAAGACACCAGCAATATATCCGGCTGTGAAAGTTACCAGTAATTGCTCTGGCTTTGTTATTTGCTCACGGGGCTTGGGAACGATGTGTCTAAAGAAATGAAATCAACAATCAGAATTTAAAAATCTTTATTTAATTAAAATGTTACAATATCATTGCTTACTTGTACAGCAGCTCGATAGTCCTTTCAAAGCACACAAACTTCACTACAGTATAAGGAATCTGACGAGCCCAGAGCGGAACCAGTGTTTTGTAGAATCCACCGATTCCTTCTTTGGCCATTATAATCGGCACCGCTTCCCGCATCGTGCTCACAAATCCGGGTTGTGTTTGAATGCGTACCTGAGAATTCAAATTTACATTTAAATGTCGCAGTGAAAAAATTGAGGCTTAGATTTAAATGATGAACAGCTTGGTTTCAAATCACACCTTAAGGACTTCAAATGGACTGAGAAACACATCTCCAATGGCTTCAGCTGTAAAGGCAGCAGCCAAATATACTCCTGCACGATAGTGATATGCATTTGACGGCCCGACCATATCCGCAAAATAAATTTTGAATACTTCATATAATCCGAATTTGCAAGCACCCTAAAATAGTTCAACCGATTCAAACATCAGTAAATTTGAATAAGTGTGTGATTAATTATGTTTACTAATGAATTTTACTAATTAATATTACTTAAATTTTGTACCTGTGCGGAATAGCCTATCAGAGTCGGACTCCATCCCTTGACCAATCCTCGAACACCATCTTCGCGTAGTGTGACCTACAAGCGCGACGGGCTTTTGAAA
The DNA here is from genome assembly GCA_009869905.1 of Ceratophysella communis. Taxonomy (NCBI): domain Eukaryota; kingdom Metazoa; phylum Arthropoda; class Collembola; order Poduromorpha; family Hypogastruridae; genus Ceratophysella; species Ceratophysella communis. Next base: position 29,507 of record VNWX01000031.1, read on the forward strand.
TTTCAATCGTTACAAATTCAAAAATTTAAATTATATTTAAACCAAACCTTAGTTCCTTCCCACAAAGTTGGATACTTGACCGTGAGCGACAAAATGGCGACGGGCTTTTGAAATTTCAATCGTTACAAATTCAAAAATTTAAATTATATTTAAACCAAACCTTAGTTCCTTCCCACAAAGTTGGATACTTGACCGTGTCAACCTGCATACGGCACTTGACCATATCCAGTGGAAGCGTTCCGATATGCGTAACTGCACAACATAGAGCTCCGCCAATTCCGCATAGTAGAAAATATGGCGTGGACCCGAATTCAGTCGAATGTTCTTCTGCTTAAAAATTAAATTGTTAAAACTTTAAGTAGACAGCAATGTTGTAATGACGGCATAATTCCAACAGCTTACCAGTTGAAGCAAAAGCTATTCTTCGGGATGGTACTGGCTTTCGTTCATGATGTTCGCGTACGTCTAAGTCAGTCTTTGATTGACATAATACCGGTTTAAAAATTGGCGTGGAAAATATATTTTGATTTGCCAGTCTGAGCAGCGTGTCCATTTTTAAAAATTCCAAACTTGCCTAAAATTTGAATCTTCTAATTGTACTCCTCATTTTACTAATTTAGCGACCGTGTATGTCTATATCCTAGACATCTCACAATAAGTAAATCGAAATTAAATGGCAGCTCCGTGCTCCATTTGACACTAGAGCAAGCGGCTAAAATTTAAATCTTTCACCGTAAAGTTCAACGCCGTCCAGCTTTAAAATTTCAAATCAAATGAGCAAATGTTTCTCAGAATTCCTTCGCTGTAATAAGCCCTTGACAACAGAATAAACTTATAACTATAAAATGAGGTCAAAGGAAGATAGGTCAATGACTTTTTGCTCGACAGCTGGAAAGATACCGAGCAGCAGTAGCTGCCTAAAAAATCTCCGACTGGAAAAACCTGGAGAATAGAGCAGCCTCCAGAACCCGCCCGCTCCGGTGCGGGGCTTTATCGATTTTCCGATATCTGCTTCTAATTCAAACAGACACACGTGTTGGTGTTGTGTTACCAAAAATGCTGAGGACAGGAAGATTTCCCCAAAAGACAATTTGGTTTAATTGATTACTCATATATCATCTCATCCAATTAGGTTCACCTGTCACAGGATTTACGTCAATGCAATAAAGAATTCTATTTAATTGCATGGGTATTATTGGAAATCAATACTCATTTGGGTTCTAATCAACAACGTCTCGTCTGTCCAGATATCATTAGAAGGTTGACATTCAAACCGTCTATGGTTCTAGATGTTTTACGCACTAAAAAAGGTTCATTATGAGCGCATTATGTAATACTACGGCTGCGAGATGCGCAGTGTCGAAATTTTACTTAAATTCTGGCAACTCTAGCCAGTGGGCCTGTAAAATACCAAATTCGCTAAATATGATTTCCACATGTTCCAGAAGTACAAGCAGTATAACCTAATGTCACTGAAACGATAAAATATTTCATACCACGCGTGCTCACTTCCATCAGCATTACTCAATTACCTAATGCCCTCATCCGAGTCCAATATTCAACGCCGAGACTAATTATAATGAGGTGTGAATTAAAAGCCACTGACATATTCCTTATGTGAGTGGGCAACATACCACCCTGAGTTCGTGCACTCGCATTCGCATATATGCAAAAATATCTTTACTACTACTTCTTCGTTGGCGTATTTTTGTTTATTTGTACATCATTTCACACCCGGCTCAGGCGGCGATTCGACTTCGACTCCCGTGACGCTGACGCTTTATAGTTTCCAAATGTATTTGCATTTTAAAGCCAGCAAAGATTCATGCTTGGAACTTCTGCACTTTATCATATGTTAAAGCTAATGCCAAGATCCGTTTACGACGACAATAAATTTGTAAATAAAGTTGGAATGCCAGCTTCACTATTTTCCTATCGCAAATCCCAATCATTTTGTAAACGATAAATATATCATTTCGGCACTTCTTTCATTTAAAACCAGAAGCCAAGTCGAAGTCACTACGGCTGCGAGATGCGCAGTGTCGAAATTTTACTTAAATTCTGGCAACTCTAGCCAGTGGGCCTGTAAAATACCAAATTCGCTAAATATGATTTCCACATGTTCCAGAAGTACAAGCAAAGTTGGAATGCCAGCTTCACTATTTTCCTATCGCAAATCCCAATCATTTTGTAAACGATAAATATATCATTTCGGCACTTCTTTCATTTAAAACCAGAAGCCAAGTCGAAGTCAAAACAAAGTCTAGTATGTCTGGTCTACGAATCCTGATCTTGAACATGGAATCGAGATTACGCTTTAACAAGTGCAGAACAGATGGATTCTTGATTTACTGATTAGTGCTCTTACATACAAAAGAGGCTTTTATACTAAAAGTTAATTCTGACACACGAACATGACTTCAGAAGCCTCCCGCAAGTCGCCTAACTTGTATTTATGTGCTAATCTGAAAAGATCTATTTAGCAGGCTTAGTCTATCTCTGAGATCAAAAGGGGGCTACAACAATAAACAGACTCAAGTGTGATAATTCCTTAGCTTCTAACGCCAAACGACCAAAGTCATCCGCGAGATTTTTCTATGTATCGAATTAATGCCAAGCCAGACATAGACCAGACTTTGAGAGCTTACATCGAGCTTTTGTGCACGGATTAAATCACTTAAACCGAAGTTTTCAGAAGCATTTACTGACAATTAAATAGTTATACCGAAGCGAAGTTCGGATTAGGTACAAAATGGGGCAGAGTAGGACTGTATTCACGTTCGCAGTGTGTTTCGTTATTTGTGGTCAAGGATTTTGCAAAGCGGCTACCCATACAGCTGCGTTAATTACAGATGAAGCCCAAGCGCAGAGATTTATGGAGGATTTGGATCAAATGGCAGGACAATATTGCCGAAATCGGACGCTCAAACGAATGGAATTATGCTTCAAATATGACGAAGGAGAATCGAGCAGCGGCTGTAAGCATTTTTGTTTAAATTAAAATATTTTAGTTTAGCAAAACTGCATGTTTTTTAAATTCGGATTTTAGGCAGCAGCTTCAGTAGAATATATGAAATTTTGGAAACGAATGTGGGATTCGAGTCAGCAGTACAAATGGGATGACTTTAGAGACGCTGAAACCAAACGCAAATTTAAACTAATGGCCACGTTAGGCTTATCGATACTGCCTGAGGATAAGGTTAAGAAGGTGTGTAAATTTTGGAAAACGTTTATAATCTGAGCAGTAAAACAAAACATGAATTTGCTTTTAAAAAATCATAATTTGTAGTACAACTCATTTGAAAACTTCCATGGAAGGGCTATTTAGCACAGCGAGAGTCTGTTCATTTACGGATAAGACGAAATGTGACTTATCGCTAGAGCCAGGTAAAATATGGCTATACACAAATTCGTCGTTATTTTCGAATGAGTTACATCATCAGTATTAATCATCAAATTCACAGAAATCACCGAGTTGATGATGAACGGGCGCAAGCAGAACGAACCTGAACTTAGAAGCCTCTGGCTCCAATGGAGAAATGTGACTGGAAAGAAAATGCGAAACTCGTACACAGGCCTATTCGGAAATTATGAACGAAGTTGCAGCTTTGAACAGTTAGAAAATTTTAGAATACCGAATTTATATTTAAAAAGACCTAACGTTACACTTTCAAAATACTTCTTAGAATTCTCAGACGCTTCCCACTACGAAACTCGGCAATACGAGAGCCCCACATTTAAAGAAGACGTGGACAAGCTGTGGACGCAGTTGAGGCCATTTTACGAACAGCTCCATGCCTACGTTCGGAGAAAGTTACGAGACTTCTACGGCCCTACTGTTGTATCGAGTACCGGACCAATTCCAGCGCATCTGCTGGGAAACATGTGGGCCCAAACTTGGGCAAATATCTATGATCTTATGATTCCATACAAAAACAAGAAGAGCATTGATATCACGCCAAGTATGGTGAATATGACGCCAAGAAAGATGGCTGAAATTGCAGAAGAGTTTCTTTGTTTCGTTGGGATTTTCAAGTCTTCCGGCCACGTTTTGGGAAGGATCCATTCTTGAGAAACCCAAGGATCGAGAGATGATTTGTCATGCTTCTAGCTGGGATATGTGTGACGGAAAGAATTTCTGGTACTAAATGCAAATTCGATATATTTAATAATCAAAAACAGGCGTCTTTCTTGAATTTTGAATACCAGCCTGAAATTAATTTTTGTCATTTCCAGGATAAAACAATGCACCCGAGTGAATATTGAAGATCTGATTACGCTGCATCACGAAATGGGTCACACGATTTACCAAATTCAGGTAGGCATTTAATTGACCACGCTAGCTCTGTGTGCATCAGCGCCAGTTTAGTGGCCCGTGCTGATTTTTCAAAATATATTACTAACAGTACAAAGATCTGCCGAAACTATTTCGAGACGGTGCGAATCCAGGATTTCATGAAGCAATCGGAGACCTGATTGCCCTTTCCGTTCAAACACCGGGACATTTACAGAAAATTCATCTCCTGGATGCAATTGAAAACGATTATGAAGCTGACATTAATTATCTGATGCAAATGGCCCTGGAGAAAATTGCATTTCTTCCGTTCGGACTTCTGGTAGACAAATGGCGATGGGGTGTGTTTTCGAAAGAAATAAGCCCTCAAGATTACAACTGTGCCTGGTGGAAATTAAGGTAAGAATTTCGTCATTGCCATCCCTATGCCCTATCCCGATGCACGTTATACAAACTAATACATCTTCGAAAACAGACAGGATTACCAAGGCATAAGCCCACCCGAAACTAGAACTGAAAGTGATTTTGACCCTGGATCGAAATATCATGTTGCTGCAAACGTTGGTTATATCAGGTAGGCCTAAGTACTCTAAATTTCGCCGTCAAGTCAAATTGCAAATTCGTGTAAAAATCAAATATTTTTTCAGGTATTTCGTAAGCTCAATAATCCAGTTTCAATTTCACCAAGCTCTGTGTAAGGTCACAGATACCGAAGCTCTGAAACCATTGCACACCTGTGATATTTACAACAGCATAGCTGCTGGCAATAAGTTAAGGTTAGCGAATCATGTATTAAATGTAGCAGAAAATTATTTCAGTTCGATATCCAAATACGAGAACACCATGAAATAGGGAAATGCTGAAACTTGGGGCTTCAAAACCCTGGCCAGAAGCCATGGAGATTATGACAGGAGGTCGAAAAATGGACGCTTCCGCCATGCTTGACTACTTTCAACCGCTAATGACATGGCTACAGGAGGATAATGCGCGACACGATACTAAAATTGGATGGGTGGAAGGTAGATAATCCTGTCCACCTCTTGTAATTCAAGTTCGATCCGAATCTAGTATATTATTGATGATAGTCCAATTACGATTTTTCAGAGCAACCAGCATGCATTAATACGAACAAGAAAACGCAGGCTCCGGGTCACAGTCATAGCCACAGTTCCACTATCTCTGACAGCCGGGCACTGCAGCTAATTATTGTCATGCTGCCGGTAATCAGAATGGTGTGCTGGTAAGATCATCCCACACCACCATACCATGAGTCGCGACCAAAGTCACGTTCGACAACTTTCGAAGCCCCAGTCCGGACTTATTGCTCGTCAGAAATCTCGTCTTTCCCACATCCTGCCGCTATCAGTATTTCAAAAATAATAAAAGAAATAAGCTGAAAACTGAACTTACTTTCAAAATTTTATTCTATACTGAAGAATGATAATTCGATTTAATTGTCAAGTAATGTCTGACGAGACGTCAAATTGGAATGTCTTAGCAGATCTAGAGATTACTTGCTTGGAGGAGCAGTTGGAGGTGGTGGACGCGGCATACGGGTCATCACTTTGAACGCATCATAGATGAACCACTGTGCAGCAGTAAGGGTTCCAATCATGATGATACGGGTGCCAAGTCCAGCCCACAATCCCTTCATTCCTATTTGAGCATAGACAGATCCAATGCTAGTTCCGGCTTTCTGCAATTTTGAGACCATGGTATCAGCTGGATGTGAGACAACTGCACAGAAGACTCCAGCAATGTAACCAGCTGAAAAGGTGACCAGCAGCTGTTCTCCCTTTGTGGTTTGGTCACGTGGCTTTGGGACGACATACCTAAGGACAAAGAATGAGTGTTTCGAATTCAAAACATTGTATTTGTCTAGCATAAACATGTACAGTTACTCGGTCGTGTTTTTGTTACGTGCAACGTGCAAACGACTTACTGGTAGAGCAGCTCAACGGTTTTCTCAAAACTAGCAAACTTCATCATGGTGTACGGAATCTGTCGACCCCAGAGTGGAACGAGTGACTTGTAAAATCCACCAATCCCTTCCTTCTGCATGATGATCGGAATTGCTTCACGCATTGTGTTTCCAAATGAACTTTGGGTTTGCAGCCGGACCTGAAAACCCAATTCTCTATTGAAACAACACTATTCGAAAACATTGCTGCTCATTCATATCACATTGTCATTTTGATTGAGCTTGAACCCCTGCTACCGCTACGGACCTTGACACTTTCGAAGGGACTTAAGAAGACATCAGCAATAGCTTCAGCAGTAGCAGATGCGGCCAAATAAATTCCAGATCGGTAATGGTAAGCATTGTACGGCCCAACCTAAAAGAAATATTTAAAATTTATATTTACACGCAAATCACAAGTGTATCACTATCAGTACAAGACTTATAAGAAATTACCATCTCAGCATACACGTTCTTGAACAATTCATAGAATCCGAACTTGCACGTTCCCTGCAACAAGCCAGAACTGATTATGTTATGGTTTGGTTAAAAAAACGGAGAGGTCTTAAATATTGCTCTAGTTTACCTGAACAGAGTATCCAGCCAATGTCGGACCCCAACCCCTGACCAATCCCTTCATACCGTCTTCTTGTAGCGTAACCTGCGATTTTGTAATTCCGACATTTAAACCTTAGTTCGAAAGTCGCTTATTTTATTAGTATTTAGACTTGAAACACACACCTTGATCCCCGTCATCAAAGATGTATACTTTTCCGGAGCCACTTGCATACGACATTTGACCAAATCCAAGGGCACAATTCCAGTATGAGTAATTCCACAAACAAAGTGCTCCTGCAATCCCACACAATACGTAGTACATCGGCGATCCAAATTCAGTGGAGTACTCATCTGAAAACCGCAATGAATGAAACCAGTTGTTACATAGTTATAGTTACATTAAATCATGAACAATTTTAGAAACAATGATGGCATAGGTACAACAGCTTTACCTGTGGCGGCAAACGCAATTCTTCGGCTTGGGACAGGCCCTGGAACAAGCAAAGCGGACTTTGGATGAGGTATCGAAGGCTCGTTCTTAGGTTCACAGGAGGCCATTTTGAGAAACGGATTAGCAAATATATTCCGCCTCGCCATATCCAGTAAGGACTCCATCTTAAAAGAGTGTTCAGCTATAAACACATAAAAATAGCTAAATTGAAATATGAAGAAGAACGTAATTCTTTCGTTACTTTTTAAATAAGGTGCAATCGAAATTTTCAATTTCTGCTCCCAAACGCTTAACAAACTGCTCCTGGTAATTTTAGACAACAGACTACTGGGAAAAATAAAAATGTCATGGTAATTCTATGTATCTGTTTGATAGCAAGCTTTTGTGGCAGTAATGCCGTTGACCGTTGACCTTCCTAATAGTAGTGACAGTGAAGTGCAAGTCAGTCAAAAAATAGATCTCTTTACAATTACAGTTCGTAGTTAATTTTAAGTCAAGCGAGCGAATCTTGAACGAGGCTCAATGACCGGTTGTAACGAAACCGCTATTTATGCGTTTGGTAATTAAATTAGCTTTTTAGCCTATTTTAGATATTTTAATATTTCATACCCTGCGGTTTATAATTATCTGGAACTTAGTACTTATTTTATTAATTCAGCTAGCGAATACTGTTAATTCGCCGACCACGATTTAAAAGGAAGTCATTCCGAGAAATTGTTAACAACGAAAATCCTCGCTAATATTAATGTAAGTACATACTAGCGTTTAACCTACGCTCGGGAGGCGGAACATACCCTGGCCTGGAACTCATCCGTCCTTTCGATTGAAAAGCGCTTGCATAGGTGTATGTATGTGATCTACTGATTAGGGCCCGCGCTATGTTCACCCCTGGCCCATATTTTCATGGTACGGCCTACAGCACTGAGTACGCCGGTGTCCATTATTTAGCTCTCCCAAACTTTGTAAGTATAGGGTGACCTAGTCTAGATTAAAATGATCAAAGGTCAACAGGGGTCACAGAACAGTCAATTAACTTCTGCCCTACGTTACACGGTACGACTGAACACGTTTTGGTGTACTCGGCAATCTGAAATCAATTGGCCAGCCAGCTGGTTACGACATTGGCTTGAAATAACACATAATAGGTAATGTATTAAGCTTTGGTATTTGCTCACAGCGCATTGTATGACCGTTGTTCTTCATAAGTAAAATATTATGGTGCCGCCACGTCAGGTCAAAAATCGTCAATTTGTTTCCTAGCGTTTAGCGTTACAATAAGTCATGTTCTGGGGACAGCCTCTGCCTTTACGAACTCGTACGTAGTACGCGCTTGAAGACAAGAACCTCGTCAACAATTTGTCGGGGTTTGCGGTTTCATCACTGCTTGCAGCTTACAAATTCCCAGCTTGTGACTTGTAATTGTATGCTATTACAGACTGCAAAATACAAATTAAAGCACACATAATACCCTACAACGTATACCGTATTTAGGATTACACATTAGCTTCGACCTTCGACTTGACCTTTTTATGTCTTACGTCGACTTTCGTTCTCAACCTCAACAGTTCCAGGTTTCACGTTTGACGTTCACAGGTCTATGAGTTCAAGCCTTACGTCTAGAACAGCTGTCAGCACAAGCGGTCACGGCGGGTCAGGGATCACAGATGAGATCTTGAAGCACCCTTCAGTATGAGTACCAAATACGGAAGCACTGACAAATGATGGTGACGATGAAGATGAATGAACTGAACAATTACAAATTATGTATAAAGAGGCGCCGGTGAAAGGCGGGCAGTTGCATGCCTGTATTGAGAAACCGCGCCCTATCACCTCCTGCAGACAAGCAGGCATTAGAGAAGCCCAGCGGAAACATTCAAATGCAATGACGCCTAATCGCAACTTCCTTTATCCACATAAGAAATTAATAGTGATAATTCAATTAATTAATAATGATATAATAATGATTAATAATGATATAATAATTTTCATCGTTATATGGTTTTTCTTTATCAACGAGAACTGATGCATAGCTATCATACTTGTATTCACCAAACAAAACTTCGATTTTCCTAAAAAAATATTCTTTGAGTTTACACCTTTGCGACTTCGTTAATATTAATAGATTTTAAAGTAGGCTAAGACAGAAATTCTAAAATTTAATTTTAAAGCATACGCATGCCTGATTTATGTGTAAATAAAATACCCACATCCAAGCATAATATTAAATTATTTATTTTTATTTTCATGCATCTTAAGTACATTCCATTTTCTCGACTCAGACTTCGATAACATTTACGGTACGTCGATTCAAATGAAACGTCTAAGATTTAAAATATTTTCGATTAGCTTAGGTACAATAGTGAACAGTAATTCCTGGCTATAGGTATCATAACTTTCGCTTTTACTTACACTACTTCCAAAAGTCGTCTTCTTCATCATTGTTGTTTCCCGTGTCCTTATCCTTGAGCATCAGGTCATGATCATTGTACTTTTGGGAACCTGCAGGCTTTACATCCAGGTCTTCTTCTGCGTCCTCCTTCAATTCGGCTTGGGTTTTAGCATCTACAGCTTTTTCATCGGCTACTGGCGAGTTGACACGCTTTTGGTAACCTTGCGCATCTGGTGGTTTCCTTACTTCGATTTGTTTTTGTGGCACGAAATATTCGGCCTTCTTGAGCTCACTCGGTTTCTTGGCAACCATCTCCAATTCAGACAGCTCTCCAAAAGATTCTTCTTCGTCGTCTACCACGCACTCCGAATCTGTTCTTGGTTCTGATTGCGTGTCAAAGTCGAATTGTGGTAACTTTGCTGGAGTAGAGTTCTTCCTCCAACCTGTGTACTCTAGAGGCTTCTTGGTTTCAATGGTTTTTGGACTGGCAGGCTCCTCTCCGTTGGCATTGTTGTGCTCGGATTCCGAAGGATTGTCTGGGTCGGTTATTTCAGACTCAAAATCAGATTCGAAGGAATATTCGTCCGGTTCCTCGTGCTGCGTCCCTTCTTGGCCCTCTTGCTTCGGTTCGTCTTCAGCCCTGCCCAAATTACCGCCATTTTCGAGCAATAGATTCTGTTCATCGTCGCCGTCCTCAGAAACTGCGTACTGCGAATTGTTCTCCTGCCTGGATTTTTCAGGTTCCGAGTCCGAATGATATTCTGCATCCTCCGCATTTCTTCCTACGTCGGATAGCTCGTCCTCGGATTCTCGCAGCTTAACCATAAACTTGGGTGCGCCCATTTCATCATCTGATTCATCAGAAAGGTCGGAATCAAAGCGATTGTCTTTGTGTGACCGGTCCCCATCATAGCCAACATAAGTCGGTTTTGGCTTGTCATCAAAGTCAAGATTTGGCTTCGAGACTACTGCCTTGTAAGGGTCATCGTCGTTGAGCTCGAATTCCATGCTGAGTAGCTTCTTGTTTGTTCCCTTGGGTTCGTCCGAAGCGATCTTCATCTTGTCCGAATTGTGAAACAATAAGCCATGTTTTCTCTCATTGTTTTCGTTGTACATCCGCTCGTCTCCAGCTTTTGAGTATTCGTCTTCCAATTTTTCAGAGCCAGAATCATGATGAAACTCTAACTGCTTCAAGTCTTGGTTTTGCTTCGAATTCAAGGCTGTGTTCGACGGATCTTCGGTGATCTCCATGTCGTCAGTCTGTAATTCGCCCTTGCTATCGTGCATCAGCTTATCTCCGGCATCTGAGTAATCTGGTTCCAGTTCTTCCGATGCAGAATCAAGATCAGGCTTCAGTTGCTTCCATTCTTGATCTTGTTTCAAATTCGAGCCTGTGTTTGACGGATTTTCGATGATCCCCATATCTTCAGTCTGTAATCCAGCATTGACTTCCTTTTCAATTTCAACATCGGAGTCGAATCCAGCATGATCTTCTCCAGATTGATTGAGCTCAAATTGCGAATCGTAATCGCATGCTTCAGGTTCTTTAGACTCGTTAAAGTCTTCTGCTGAGATCTTAATCTTAGCCAAATTACGTAGCTCCAAATCGAGTTTGATCTCATCAGCTTCGGAGTACCCCAGCTCTTCTCCCGTGGAGTACAGTTCTTCAGACGCAGAGGCAAAGTCCAACTCTACTGGCTTCAGGTACTGATCCTCCGTCAACTGATGGAATATGGGCAACGGACTTTCGAAAGTTTCCGAATTTTCGACCTGGAGTTCGTCATTGCTCTCCTGTTCCATCTCGATATCGGAATGGGATTCACCGAGATCATTTCCAACTTCCTTCAATTCAGGTTTCAGATCATCATTTGCTTTAGGCTCCACAAAAGCATGCTTCCTCTCATGGGCTTCGGAGTATTCTGGAAAGAATATCAATATCAATGTTATCGTATTATGCTCCAAAGTAAACCATAAACATTCGATTTGACCTCATTTCGATATCGTAAGAGAGCTCACCGAAATCTTTTCCAATTTCCAGCTCAGGTTTCAAATCATCAAGTCCTTCAAGTTCTTCAAGCTTGTTTTGGTGGGCTCCCAATGGTATCTTCATCTTTTCTGAATTATGAAGCTCCAAATCACGTTTGTTCTCATGGACGTCAGATTGCACCAGCTCATCTCCAACTTCCGATTGTTTTTGCTCCAGTTCTTCAGATACGGAATCAAGGCCAGGTTCAAATTGCTGCCGTTCTTGATCCTGCTTAGAATTCAAGCCCGTGTCTGACGGATCTTCGTTGATCAGCATATTTTCCATCCCCAATCCGTCCCGGATTTTCTTTTCAATCTTGTCATCGGAATGGATTTCGCCAAGATCTTTACCAGCTTCCTGGAGCTCACAATCGGAATGCAAATCATC
>VNWX01000032.1:0-41523 GCA_009869905.1 Ceratophysella communis
CCCCCTTTGAACTCTTCTAAGAGACCCAACTTTGACCCCAAATTTCTCAGCGACCTATGAGTCTGCAGATATAATATCTTACACTTTTTCATACTTTTTATACTTTTTATACGACCCAATGTACCCAATGGTATTTGTCTCGACCCAAAACGTGATTACCAGTTGGCGTACTTCCCTTGTTAGATTTCTGATCATCACAATCATTCCTTAAGTCACCAAAAAGTTGGTGCTAAAATCTTAAAAGTGACTATGAAGAAGGACGCTGTCACTAAAATTCCGAAATCATCATCAGAAGTCTTATCAAACGCAGTGAGAAATGTTCCTGCTAGGATAGCTGCAGCTCTGCCGACAGCTAGAACCTTGAAACGTACTATTCAGAAAATTTCAGGCAGAGCTTCGCATGTACCCCAGAGTCCTAGCACTTTAGAAGACCTAGAAATACCTGAAGAATATCGTACCAAGCATTCCGGAAGAACTTTTTACTATTTGATTCGGAGATCGGAATCAAGAATCCTGAACAGACGAAAATATCAAGTATCTCAGCAAGCGCCAGAGCTGGAATTCCGACGGTACTTTCAAAACAGCACAACCACTATTGAATCAACTCTTTGTCATACATGGAAGAATTAAGGATGATTCGGCATGTTTGCCTTTGGTATTTTGCCTCAAGCCGAATAGGACAGAGCGATGTTACGACGAATTGTTTGAGTATTTATCTGAAAAAATCGGAGATTTTCAACCCAAAACTATCATGAGCGACTTTGCATTCGCATCCAGAAACCCATTTCACTCATTCTTCCCTAATACAAAGCAAATCCGTTGTTATTTTCACTACATGCAAGCCATATGGAGAAACATACAAGGTAAAATCTACTAATTAAAGTTAAATTAATAAAATATGATTTAGCGACAAAACATAGCGCACAAAACATAGCGCACAAAACATAGCGGGGTAAAAACATAGTAAGGAAAAGCTCACCTCCCCCTAACCCTGCGGGGGATAGACCGTGCTGGAGGTCTTTATCCAGTGCTTGAGAAATTTTTCTAACCTAACCTAACTTATATAAATTGACCAACAAAAAGTAAAACCGCATGTCTTTTCCCAGCTATGTTTTTTCCCTGCTATGTTTTGTGCGCTATGTTTTGTCGCAAGACGATAAAATATCGATGTAGGTTTACTAAGCTTGTTGATTTTGTATAGGTAATGGCGAAGTATTAGATAAATACTAGAACGACAGTTATTTCGCGTTCCTCCTGCGCTACTTGGTCTCCTTAGCGTTCGTGCCAGTGGAAGATGTAGTTGAAAAGTACGAGTAGATTCTGGAGATGCCTTTTTTTCAAACACACATGCAACATCTCAAACCGTTCGTGGTATATTTTTAAAGATCGTGGATCGGACCAAAAAGAAGAGGTCCTCGAGCTGATCCATTATTTCCATTGAAATTGTGGAATGTTCGAAAATCGGTTTTTTCAAAACTTGGGAAACAAACAAATTGGGAAAACTAATAACGGAAGCGAGGGTTTTAACACAGCTTTTGCTAATCTTTTATCTGCTCATCACCCTATCATATGGAAATTCATCGACGGGTTGAAAAATAAACGAACGTTAACTGAGGTAATTGAAATTCTAAAAATGATTGGTGCAATAACGAATTTTACGAATAACGAATAACGAATTACTTAAATAATCATTTAGCTTGACGCTGTATTTCTCATTTTTCTTTAAGTTAGCATTAAATAGGCAAACTGCTGGAATAGTGCCTCTTCCAGCTTTCAAAAATTCAGAATACGATAATCTAGCGATAAGGCTACGTACTGTGACTGAGGATTATAACAACAGGACGACCAAAGAACTCGTGAAAGGAATAGCAAGCAATTTAGACTTTCATTAGAATTTGTTCTTCCCGTACATCACTCACGATGACATTGAACTACTTTTTATCGTATTTAACTTAAAGTGAAGAATTCGTACGTTTTTAATTCTTAAGTAACGGTTTAAGTAAATTTTCTGTTTTTATATTTAAATTAAATATTGATTTGAGATTAGACGCTGTATTTATTTACTTTGAACAGTCAGAACATTTTGGTAGTCGGGTGTATTTTTAACGACCAATCGATAAATAGTCAGGCTTAAGTTATTTCTGCTAAAGCTTCTGATAAAGCTATCGATTCTACTAAGTTTCAAGTTTTTGTTTTATTAGTTTATAGGATCAATTGTTTACCGTTTTAAATGGTATAAATTTAGATATTTAGCACATGTATATTGATTTCCATGGATCAAACTTGAATGAAATTAATAAATATAGGATTGCATTGATTTATATAGCAATGATTTATATAGAAATCTCGTGTTCATTGACGACGTACCTAATTTGAGCTATATTTTATCCCTGCTGTGTTATTTCACTGCCACGTTTCACGTTTCATCGCCGCTATGTTTTTACACCGCTGTGTTTTTTTCCTGCTATGTTTTTACTCCGCTATGTTTTTCCCTGCTATGTTTTTACACCGCTATGTTTTTCCCGCTATTTTTTGTTGCAGCTATGTTTTGTGCGCAATGTTTTGTCGCAAGACGCCAGGAGACCAGCTTGGAGTATAGTTACCAGATATACCTTCGCAGTTATGACTGCCAGCCGGCAGAAGAGCCCTTGCTCTTCTTATGAGAATGTCGTCCATCTCCCTCACAGCGGCGAGTCGCTGTGTAAGTAAGGGAGATGGGCCACGTTCATCTATGATCCACTCTTGTCTGGTCTGAAGTGGTCAGTGAGGGTCCGAACTTTGGATTGCCATGTCTGCGGACATCTGGAAGTTCTACCACCAGACGACGGCTCATAAGGATCAACGAGACTTCAGACGTCTCGTCTAGATGGAGGATTATCTGCAACCTGCAACCCATTCAGGATTTCAGAATTGCATTACATACATAGTAAAATTCAAAGCTCCATTTTTAGCCATCGGAGCGTTCCATGAACTGCGAACCGAGTTCAAACGGGTAACCCACTCGCCTCAAATGCGATCAAGCACGAGTTTCTCGTCGACAACCTTCTGTCAGGCAGACATTCACTCAAGGAGGCAGTAGAACTCAAGAACCAACTCGTTGAAACCATGTCTATTGTTGGACTAAAGCTGCTCCAGTTCACTTCGAACTCACAAGAGCCACTTGATTCCATTTCACCAGATCTCCGCGATCCATCTACTCTTCACAACATTGATGAAGAAGATTTATACCGGGCGATGGGCATTCTATAGAATCCACGTCAAGACACATTTAGTGTGAACATCAAGGTTCCCGAGTCACCAACCGTAACTACCAAGCGGTCGATTTTGTCTGCAATCGCTCGGACCTTTGATGTTAATTGATGGCTCTCACCCGTCACTGTCACACCGAAGATCCTGCTTCAGAGCCACTTTCCTTCGAGTACCACCAAGAATGGAGACGCTACTGCGAGAAGCTTCCGCTGCTCGATGGGTACTTTCTTCCTCAGAACGCATTTGCCGCTCCACACTTTGGCAGCAAAAGCATTAGCCACCAACTTCACGCATTTTCAGACGGCAACAACTTCGATCATGCGTCATGCGTGTACGTCCGTACTGAAGAGTCAGATCGACGAGCCTTAGTCCGGCTACTAACCGCGAAGACCAAAGTCAATCCTATACAGAGATCCACGACACCACGCTCGGAACTCTGCGGAGCTCTTCTTCTTTCAATCTTGACGTCAACTGTCGTATCAGCTATTACAGTCGTACCCAGTTCTGTACACTGTTGGACAGCTTCTACCGTTGTGCTCGGAAGAATATCGCCAGATAAGAAACTGCAATTATTCGAACTGAACAGGATACGGCAAATTCTGTCACAATTGCCACCTCCGCATTGGAACTACGTCAAACGAGAAGAGAATTCTGCCGACGCTCCATCACGAGGCATCCCACCTATCTAACTAATCTCTCATCTACTATGGCTATGGCTCAATGGACCTCCCTGGCTTCTCAACTTCAAAGCTGAACCTCAACCATTACAGTTGATGTAGTCGCTGTCGCTCCACAACCCGTGACCGACTTCCTTGAGGCGTGCTCGTCGTTCGACCAAATGAAAAGAAGAATGGCTTACATTCTTCGTTTCACGTACATCGCTCGAGTACAGAAGCCGGAGAGACGAACTGGTCCATTGTCAACCGTTGAATTACAATGTGGACTCATCGCGATTATCAAGATCGTACAAACGAAAGTGATCAGATCGAACGTTAAGTTTCTGACACCCTTCCTCGACCAAGACGTTGTGCTTCGAGTCGGCGGCCGACTCGAACACGCTGCAATTCCATTTAGCCAGAAGCTTCAAGCCTCACTGCCCAAGAATTACCACAAGGTAGACTGTATTGCTCTTTATTACCACGCCAACTACTTACACGCTAGGGCGAACCTACTACTCTCCATCCTGCGAGAGCAATTTTGGCCAGTAAACGGACTATACCTAGATAAAACGATCGTGCGACGTTGCGTAACATGTCACCGCTAACAAGCAGTTGTTGCGACCCAACTGATTGGCTAACTTCCCTCTCCACGCGTCAGTCCGTCGCCCACGCTCAATCAAACAGGATTTGATTACGCTGGACCCTTTCTCTTGGCTCTCCGTACTGGACGCAAACCGAAAATCGTAAAATCATACGTAGCAGTCTTCATATGTATAGTCACGAAATGCACACACTTGGAGCTAGTTTCCGACCTCTCTACTGCTGCATTAATTGCAGCACTCACAAGATTCGCGGACTCCCCGCAGACGTTTACAGTGACGAAGGAACCAACTATTTCGAAGCTAAGAAAGAATTGGATGAGTTAATACGCTTTGCGAACTCAAAGGATAACAAAACCGCTAACAAACCTTTCTGGTCAAGAAAGGTCTCCATTACCATACGAATCCCACTTTTGCTCCTCATCACGGCGATCTCTGAGAAGCACCAGTCAAATCAATGAAGTTTCACCTTCGCCGGGTCATAGGCACTCGACACCTCACCATATAAGAGTTCAGGACTCTTCTGCGTCAAGTAGAAGCTATGCTCAATGCCAGACCCTTGACGCCGCTGAACAACAATCCAAACGATGTTCAGGTCTAACTCTCGGGCATTTTTTCACTGGACCCCTCCTCACTGCTCTTCCTTACCCGAATTAAGACCCGTACCAGTCACCCACCTAGCTCGCTGGCAAACTGTTCAATCTCTTAGCCAAAGCATTTGGCAGTCATGGAAATCTAATTACCTTTCTATGTTACAGTCTCGACCCAAATGGTATGCTCCTTTACCAGATCAGACGCTTGGCACTATGGTTCTACTCCTGGACAAGGATTATCACTTAGACCTCAACATTGGAAATTGGATCGCATCGTGAAGGTCTCTCCTGATCAATACGGAAAAACTCGAGTCTGTGACGTGAGAACCAACATCACCAGCTTCAATCCCAAGGGGACCATTTTACATCGCCCAGTTCTCAGGGTTTCCCACTGACCATCAACTAAGAATTCAAAAAACCGTCCAGGTTTGCAGGGCCGGGAATACGTTCAGATCTGAGTCCGAACAACTAAATACAATATACAAATATACACACAGTTATATTAACAATACGCCTTAACTCTGTACTTTCAAAATATGATAGCTGGCGGCTGCCTTGTCCACGCTTGCCGCATTATTTAACACTAGTTTACACCAGAAGGTCTCCTGGGATGGTCTTGTCCGTCCGTCTGTCCGTCCCGAAGAAAGCTATGTGCAACGGAAAAAACTAGAAGCACCATAGACGCTATGTCATTAGCTCAAAATCGAAAATTTCCATTCGATCTTGCTGCTAAGTCTGATAAGGTTTGTGTTTTCACAATTTGGCCAAATCCAACATGCAAATGGTAACAGAGCAAAATCCATTTGAAAAGCTTTTTGAAGCAAAGCGACATGAGAACAAATGACAAGAACATTAAAACGCATAGTTAAATAAAAATTCAGCTCAATAACGCAAAAGTCGTATATAAAGTAGGGCTGCAGCGATAAATGTCGAAGATATACATCATGATAGAATTGATATTTTCGATTTCGAATCCTAGCTACTTTTGTACACACATTGGTTCCGGTGTGCACTACGAGGAAAATATCGAAAATATCGTTGATATTTTCCTTGAAAATATCGGATATTTTTTATATTTTCGTTTTATTTTTACTAAAATTTCTGACAGATATTTCAGCATTTTCGACTCATTTTTAACTCTAACTCCGGAAATGGTTAGTCATATATTTAGAAATCAAACTCAGTTGTAAGATATTCTTGCAAATAATAATAGATGCAATCGATGAGCGGTTTTTGACCAACTAATTTATTCGTTTTGTTTTCCAGTTCGAAATTTAAAATAGCCCCCAGACTTTAAAGAATTTCGTTGAATGGACTGTTTTGCACATAAATAAACTCGGTTATTGAATAAAACCACGTAGAACATACCTGTGTATGGTCACGTAGCGTGAAATCGCAATTAAAACCATTTACAGTTCTTTTGAGCGTAGATAATTTATGGATAGCGATAACATTAGTTTAAATGAAAGATTGATCTTCGTTTTTTTTGCTTTATATGGATGTAAACATGATATAATCGTAGCTGGAACTAACCAGTTCTCTATTCTTCTAATTTAGGGATTTTTCTAATTTTATGTGTTTAAAAAACAAAAAAATTGAAAATATCAAAAATATCATTTATATCGGATATGTATCGAAAATATCGGATATTTTGATATTTTCGAAAATATCATGATATTTTGCAGCCCTGATATAAAGCAGTTCAGATAGTCTTTCCCATGCCACCAAAATGTTGGGTGTCAGTGTCGGTGTCGGTGTCGGTCGGTGCAAATCCGGGTGCAGTGCAGCTGTCGGCAGGTCTCGATACCCAAATTTTAGGTGCAGGTACAGTGTCGATCTCATTCGACATCCGAAATGCGAATGCAGGTGCAGTGTCGGTGCAGTGTCGGGTGTCGCCGACACGGTGTCGGTTTTTCAGACTTGCGAAAAAACATTGTAAAATTATTATATTCCACATTTTTTCGGATTCTGAACTTCCGAGGAGCAGCTCAGGCCTCAAATTAGTAATTCACATGCGTCGAAGGCGCAATCAAATTTGAGATTTCAGACTTCGTAGCAGTTGCTCAGGCTGTTTAGATTAGTAATTAGCTGATATAAGAGGATTTAATATGCTCAAGAGCAAACAAATTTTTTAGCTGTTCAGGCTGTAGTTTTAATTTAGCTGTTACAATTTCATATTCACCGTTAGGGGAAAATTACATATTTTAGATCAAATCACAAATACATAGTTCGGATTGAGAAGTTCGCAGTCGAAGTTGCAGCTCAGGCTGCTGCTGTTGCGATCAAAATCAAATGAGACTTGCGCCAAAGGCGCAAGAAATTATTAATTTTGGACTGAAATAGCAGCTCAGGTATTCGGAAAATAGTTTTTTCTATTTTCAAGCTACCGTATGTACAGACCGTCGAACACGCCGACCGTATCTCCACAAGCGACAGCATTGACCCAGCCCATCCTCGTCACCGGAAATCTCTATGAGACTAGCCATGTTGACGATTGACCAGTCTAATCACTCAGCGCACAACGCACTACAAACTCGAAGTTATAGGGAAATTTGACCTACGCCAAATTCGACACCCCTTGCCCCTTGACATGCACCTTGTATTGTGACTTCTTCCCACTCATTGGCAAAACCACTAAATGTAAAGATTAGTAGTCAGTAGTACTTCGCGGCGTCGTCTGTACTAATTCCAATATATATTACAATACTGAATTTGATTTGTTGTTTGAACGGAAGTGTTTAAGACCGGACCACCAGAGTCCGGCCTGACTTCAGACTTTATGCGCCGCTAACTGCAAATTATTGGCCAACGGAATACAGCAAAAGTAACTAATCATACATAATACAGTACTGAATTTGATTTGTTGTTTGAACGGAAGGAATTTCCACGTACAGAGGTTAAGCGTTTGTTTTTTGTGTTAATATTAGCCGACACCCACCCCGACACTGCACCGACACCGACACGGTGTCAGTGGGAAAGACTACTCCAAGCAGCAGCACCCGCACCCGCACCCGCCTGGATTTTTGACTCCCACTACTCCCACCCCACCGGACGCACCGGCGCGGCAACCCTCAACCCAAAGTCACAAGTCACCAATCAACCATTTCCAATCGCCATCATCGCCGCGCCAGTAGTACTATTACGATTGAAGGTGTAGCTTCAGTTGTCATTTAGTTAGTTGTCGCTGCCAGTTTGATAATTGGATTTGAAGCTTGGAGTCAATCCCATTATCAAGACCGCTGACAGCACTACTAGTATAACTTCATTAAGCCTACACCGGTGTTGGGGTTTAGAATGGCAGCATCTAATAATAAGTAAGTCGTAAATTTTAAATGTGGTCGCGTGACTTAAATATTATTTCTGAATATACTAATTCAGTTTTTGCCTAATATAAAACGAGTCTTGTCCAATTGCATTTTTACCTCGAAACTTCAGTAAGTGAATCGTGCTAGCTACGCTACCAGCCAGGAATAAGGCTGAGCTCATTAGTACCAGCCGGGATATGGGATGCATGGCACATGACATGACATGACACATGGTAGTTTAGAAATGGTTAACTGATCTTGAGGGTTAGACTGGAGATCTTTTTTTAAGTCCACGCGCATGCCTTCGGCATGTGCCTTATGCTGCGCGTGGACTTGTGCTTTCATGTGTTTTTACTAACCTAACCCTTTGGGAATGAATGAAAGTCCCAAGATCTCCAATCCAACCGATCTTGAGACCTCCTTCATGGTTGGAGCATAGCTCTTGGCTTGGGCCTTTATTGTACTCACCTGGTGAATTTTTTTAAAATTCTAAGCTGATTGTACCCACCTCATTCTAAGTATAGCTCTTGCTTGTACCCTTTATTGTGTATTGTATTGTACCCACCTCCAGCCTCGTAAATTGTCTAAAAGTTTATTGTAGTTACTGACTTCATTGCACCTATCTAACCGCCGAACCTGGCCTGCCTACTGTGGCGAAGTCAGAAGTGCGTTCAATAAGGTGGGCAGGTGGGTACAATAAACTAGGACTAGGAAAATTTACGAGGCGGGTGGATACTATAAAGGCCAATATTAGCCATACTCCAACTGCATAACTTCCATGGTCCATCAATAACTTTAACTTCACATTAATTCAGCCTAGCACATGCTTAACCCATAACCAAATCTAAAGAAATTATTAATATCTTTTTCGAAATAAGTTGTAAGTGTTCTGCAAAAGATGGACTTAACGTTGACAAGAAATATTGAAGTCCTTCAGTTCAGATACCTACTATTGCACTGTGCACTATTTGTCTATTGAAATTTTCATAACTGACAACTGATAGTCAAAGATCTAGACTCCAACCTTTAACCAAAAGAATCAATGGTTGACTGTGCAACTTCAACCTCAATTAATAACTATCCCAGTCGTAATCGTAAACCGTAATCCGTAAAAATAGCTTTAAAAAGCCAACTTTTGTTCGGATTTCAGCATTGACATGGATTGGATTGAACAGTCCAAACTTAGAATCCAAGTATATTTGGAATGTGAACGCGGAGACTTGGCTCTTGAACTCTGCAAAAGCGGTAAGTTTTACTTCAAACGAATTGTTTGGAATGCATCCTCCTGATGTATTATATGTTTTCCAATTATTTGTTGAAGTTTTAACAAAAGTCATTTCAGTTCAGTACGAAACATATCTAAATAACTGAGACTTTATGCTAGTTTAGATCAAATAAAGCTAAAAATAATGTTTGTTTTTTAGAAATGATCAACAAAACTTCTATAATTACAGGCACTTTTCAATGGTGGTATCCAGTGCCCAGCCTCTATCTCAATTAACGCATCTTTTCAAAATTGTAAGCTTACTCACTATCAATTTGATTTTTCAGTTCTTGAGAAGGATCCGAACAATGAGGATGTAATAAAACTGCGTAAAGTGGGACGTATCTTGTACGACAAAGGAGTGGTTGTTGACCCTCGCCCGGAATATAAGTTGTTGCTGGCTCTTATTGATGGTCATCTTGGTGGATGTCCTTTCAAAGGTTACTATCACGCCACTTATTGATTCATACGGTTGTCTTTTTATTTATAGTAATCTATGTACTTTTCCATTCAGTGCTGGATTCCATGAATCATTTCCGGGTCGAAAATCGAGGTTTCGTGTGTCCAAAATGCGACGAAACCTGTAAATCTGAGCATAAACTGGTTGTTCATTTCTTGTACGCTCATAAGGATCTAGCGGCTACAACTCTTGAACCTTTTAGTTGCACGATCAAAGAATGCAAAGTAAGCAGTGCAATATTTTAGTGTTTGCACCTTCTACGATGATGGAAAATCTAAAAACTGGAGTTTAACCTCCTTCTTATACTAATATCAGTTGTCAATTTTTGTTTGCATTTAACAGCTTCACTTTCCACACATGTTTGAGCTTGGGCGACATATGGAGAAAATGCATTCTGATGCTAATTCCAATTTCGAAGATTTCTACAGCAGTGTGGGATAAAAAGAAGTGAAAGATTGGAATATTCCTGATGATGAAAATATTATTCCTCATCTCAAGCACACCAAATATTTAAAAATGGAGTAAACAAAGCTATAACTTTACTGAGATGATCACTGTCCATGCAAAAAAATTATTCTATATAATGGAATGGTAGATTAGATTCCTAATTGTGTTATGATGGTAAACATTTAGTATTTTCTAATTGGCAAATAAAAGTACGTTCTGGCTCGGAATAGAAGCGTCTATTATAATATTTTTAGTTCAGAAGTAAAATGCGTAAAGTGCAAGTATTAATAAAAACGTTGATCTATTAATCTTCATTTTTTCCGCAGTTCCAGCAGTTGATAGCATAGTCGGGTTTTGGTCAATGCCAACATTCAGTTGACAATTAGGCTGTAAATATTTATTCTTTGGTAACACTAAAAGTTTAATCTAATTTCCTTTTGTAATATGAACTCTAATTTTCTTGCTTTGCATTCAGACTCTTTGATTTGTAAACAGCACGAGGTTAAATAATATCTACTAGGGATATGGGATATACGGACCCAAAAACATCTGCTCAGATTTGGAAACCAAACCTGTGTAAGTAAACATGATGAATGATAATTGATAATGATGACGATACCTTTGAAAGTAATCGAATTATTGAGGCGACAGTCTCTTATCTCGTCTCGATTGGATTTCATCGTATTACACACAAGCGTGTAAAAATGTAATGTATAAACTCGGGCTATATTTGGGGGTCAACACAATAAGCAAAAATCATATTGAGTTGAGGGCGCTTGTGCAAAGGTAATGCAAAGTAAAAGTATGAATTGAAATGATTGATTTATAGAGCTCTCTGAGAATAGATTATGTTGAAGTTCAGTTCAGATATGAAAGCCGATTGGTACCATAAATTGTAATTTAATGTGAGCGATAGGTGAAAATTTCAAGTTTGAGAGCCATGTAGTGCTTTGAAATTTTACAAGCACTTTATTAATATTAGTGGTTCTTAAATCGCGACGAAATTTATTGAATTCTATACAATTATGTTGAAGCATGTAAACCTGCGCTCCTTCCAGCGAGTCATTTGCCTAGCTGCTGAAGATAAACCACTCCCAAAGAAGATGCTTCTTTGAAAACTTTTACCACGCCATGACGAGTCATGGCTGAGCATTCCAGATATTTTTCAGCATTAAGCTCCTTCGCTAATGCTTTCCCCTCTTCAGTTGAAATCGGCTTTTGGTTGGTCTTGGCTAATTCAGCTACAGCTTCGACGTCTGATCTTCGGTCAGTTTGCAGACCAACGATGAGAATGGGTGTACTGGGGCTGTATTGACGCAGTTCCGGTATCCATTGGCGCAAGCTCTGAAACGATTCGGCTGACATCACGCTGAAACAAACGACAAAGGCATGGGTATCGACATATCCGATTACTCGAAGCTGGTCATTTTCTTGTTGCGATGGAGCGTCAAAGATGCGGAGGACGTAGGATTTTCCGGATTTCTTGATAATTGTACGGTCATTGTAGTCGTACACGGTGAATTGGTTCTCTGCAGGAAAGATATTCCTTGTGTAGCAGGAAAAAAGGCTGGACTTCCCAACATTTTCTGATCCAACTAGAACCAGCTTCAACCTTCTAAATCTTTCTGTTTTAAAATATACATAAATATATACTATTGACCAAAGCCGGTGATTAATTGTAATTGGGTGAAAAGGTTAATAATAAGCTGGCTGCTGGCTTCCCATGAGTGATAATTTAATGCAAAATGTCGTTAATAATAGTTACCAGTAGTTTTTAGTTCGACTGACCTGGTCCCGAAGATAAGCAGCTAAAAAGGTTCATCCTGTAGAATTTTAAGCAATGACTTTAAGCTTAAGTTCTGGTAATTATCCGCCCGGGATTTTACTTGTTCCCCGATTCCTGAAAAGTAGAATCAAAGTCAGATAACTAAACTTGTTCGCAATAGCGTAACACACCCCGCGATCCCTGAAATATGAGGTTTCCGGTAAAAACTCTTTAAAGCAACGCTATCGCACCAAGTACTAACAAGAACAATGGTCCCTATTCTGATTTCTGGGAAATTGCACATTCTATGTAGCTATATAGTTCCTAGTTCTGATTCTGACCGTGTCGTGCATCGTACACAATAGGCCGTATATTAGCCAATTTGCAATGACGTAGTATAAGACTTGAACTTTCACCAGGTGTGATGTGTGATAGGCAATTCAATGCCTCTTGGCACCGGGCAGTGCAATCAACAACTTCTTGGAAACTAATAAAGCTATATAAGAGAGTTCAATATATTCAGTGCCGACTGCACTAACACTGATGGCAGCCGTTCTCTAGAAAGTTCTGAGGGTTAGTGAAATGCTCATTTACTATGTACAAAAAGATCAGTAACTCAATAACAAGAATTCAAACGGGATGGAATTTTTTAGAGTAGGAATTTGGAACAACAATAGGCACATAGGTAACTCTTAAGTTTTAATTTTATTTAAAATTCTATTTATATTACAAATTATTCAGGACGACGTTGTTCAGTAACACATGGAGTTTCACAATCAGCACCAGCCCTTACCAGAAAATGAGTTACTCCAATCAGGAGTATTTGGTAACGCATTCAAAGGAAGCCTTGGTCGAAGCTCTTCTTGGCAGGACCAGAGAGGATTTGGTATTTGGTCTGTCCACAAGAATCAATACCGACACCATGGCCACCGGAAGGAGCTCCTGCTGTCCAGTCCAGTCGATAGACGAGAATGGAAATGGTGGCACGCTGATCTGAGAAGTGGAAGTTTCATAAGTTTAACCTGGACATACCCTCGATGCACGATGTGGATCGCCTAGCACTTCCGCTCAGGTATCGAACGAACCAGTGTACGAGCTCATTTCTTAAATTAAATTTCTAAACTCTGAAATACGTCAATTAATTTTTTTTAGAAACTAGAATCATCTCTACGCGCCTAGCTAGACGGTAATAAAATTTCATTTCTACTCCTAAGGTGAACATGAAAAGGCATTTGGAAGAGCACACTTTCGAAAAGAAAAAAACACAGCTGGTCTTTCTGTTCCAAGAAACATCGTAAGTCCTACGTCCAGCAACACGAGAGAATTGTTCATTATCAAAAATACGACTTCCATTGCAGCGTGTGTGGAAAGTATTCTACGACCAGGCCGAACCACCGTGCTCGCAGGTGCATAAATACTCGTTATCTCTATCGTCAGATCTGATAATCCATGACGATGAAAGATTTATCAATCTAGAAAACTGAAGCGCCTCGTATTCAGCATTCGGTTTAATAAGTTAAAAAAATCTAATTTAAAATAATGTATTACTAATACGAAGATTTGTTAAAGATTTCGATTGTTGAGGGAGTCAGTAGTGTTCGAAATTGAGAACAAACTAAAGCAAAGTAAAGCCTCGCTGATTTGCAGGTCGTTCTATAGATAGTTAATTTTAATTTCCAACAGCGTCCTGTGCGTAAAATTAAATTTCAGAAACGGTACTGAATTACAGCATAACTCGCACAAGAAGACAGCTGTCCATCCGAAGTCTTTTCTCGTAGAAACGAATCACGAGCTGAGGCCAATTAGTCTTAGTAATTTCGGCTGACACCATATTAGCACCCTTTCCATCCTTCCACTTAATCAGAAACATTTGATTTCCGGAAGCACTTATTTCCGTTTTTATAATCTTTTCAGCCCTCAATCCGTCTAGGAACTCAGCCACAGTCAGCGGTGAAAGGGCTTTCTAGAAAATTCATGTAATTATCTGACTAATATTAACTGCTTCCAATTTTTCAGATAGATAAATGTAGGTGTAGGTATATATTCTAACCTCTTCAGTAGAGTTCGAATTACCGTCATCGTCGAAGTCCGATGCCGGTATTCCCAAGCGTGAGCGCTGAGCTGCACTGGCTAATCCAAGCGCAGCATTTCTTCGAAACTCCTTCGCAGCTTTCTGCTCTTCTTGCTTCATCTTGTATTTCCGCTCGAACTCCTCAACGAGCTTCAAGCAAATCAAATTCTCCTCTGGTTCCCAAGTGTTGTCCCCGTCCCAGTCTTTCCGCTTCAACAAGTACATCCACTTGCCATTTTCCTTCTTTTTGTCCAAAACCTCCTCAACGACATAGCCTTTCTCGTCTTCAAGCAGGAGATTTTCAGGGATAACCCAACCTTTAAGTTCCTGTACATTGGGTCGCCGCTTCCCATCCATCTTTAAAACAAGTCAAGTCAAAGTTCGAAACCTGAAATTAAATTAAAATATCCAATGAAACAAATTTGATATCACTAAGGTGTAAGCACGGCTCAAGACTCTGTCTTACTATGCAGATTTGTCCCCAAGATAACTCAAATTATTAGCGGTATCGGCATCTTCGGTCCACTTTTAAGTGAGCAAACGAAGAAGCCGACGACACTGTTCCAGATTGGTCGATACATATTTTTCAGTTTTATTCGTGAATTATATAATTAGGTCCTATCGTGTAATAGTTGTTTCGTAAGATAAACATTATTCGGACCGCACTGATTTGATTATTTGAGATTAAAAAATATGTTTCCAATTTTAAATCTTTATGATGTACCATAGCCCCAGGTAAATATGTACCTTAATAAATACCTAAATAATTGAATACCTTTAATTTGTGCTCGAATTCTGAAATTGAATTATATAGCTTGCTGTGGTTCCGTCTCGCTGGCACATTTAACGTTAGGAAACAGAACTTCTGCGATATCAGCCACTACTCATCAAATCAAACAGAGGACAACGTAGCATTTTCCTGATATGAGTTCAGAAAGCCCGGAGCGTTTGAAAGTCTGTCAATCGACAGACTAAGGCTCAAGTATAAAATTTCTTTTTACATTCCATTTGTACATTCTACATTCTCAGGCTCCCTTATCCCTAGCTGCAGTTCGATCAGCACGAAGTCTGCCTAAACTGAATTAAAATTATAACTATCTAAACTGAATTTTCAAGTGATTTTTTCAGAGTTTTGTACATGAAGTTCTATTCTTGATTATTACGCCAAAGTTCTAAAACGATGGGTATTAAGTGGATAGGATAGGGAAACAATAGTAAGGCAAAATCTGAGTCTAAGTTCCCAAATTGACGAGTTGCGCGTTTTACGTATTTACCAACGTCATGAGTTTATTGTTTCCTGAGTAAATCTTTCTACAGAGTTTGTATTTGTTATTAGAACATTAGATCTCTGGTTGGTTCGCTAGCACCCGCCAGCAGTTAGGCTTTAGTAAGAATGTCTAACTTATGCAAGCACCACTTGATCTGCTAGATTAGCATTGACAAGGTAATTATTTTTAAAAAATGTTCCTTAACCTTAACAGTTTATCAGAAGTATCAAAATATTACAAATACCTACCTTAAATGATCAAAACGTGAGTTATGAGTTGAGATCACTTTTTTTAAAAGTACATTTATATAGTACCTACTCAAGATCAGTCTCAAATTTAAAAGAAAAAAGTCAAAAATGTACACACATTACCTGAAAAGAAAACGAATCACACTATACCATACAAGAACACCTTCTTTTCGCGGTTAATATCACACTGGACGGGAATAGACAGTCTGAAGTATCATTCAGTCTTATTGGCATATGGCAGCAGAAAAATGGTGGCATGGCATGGCGGTGCCTTGGCGGCAGTACTGGTTAGTACTTTCGTACAAAATACCCCGGAGCTTCTGGTTACGTCGAATGACGATTAACGACGCCACGTGCAGCTATACCCACTGCTTCACCTCTGAATGTGGACACGCATTTCCAAACACCACTCTTATAACCTGAATAGGGTTCGTAGGGTTAATTAAAACTCATGAACCATGCAAATCAACTATGACAGTAATATAGTAAATGTAAAATGTATCAACTAACTTTTCCAAAGTCTAACAGAAGCGTCATCGCCTGAAGAAGCCATAATTGTTCCGGTAATATTCCAGGCTATTCTCCGCACGATAGAGTTGTGTTCGACTCCATGTGCTAAAATCTTTGTTTTGAACTTGGTGGTTGTATTCCCTATGTCTTCGTCGGATTCCGTTCTAGGAAAACACAAAATGAATAGTATTCAAAATCAAAAGACTTGGTTCAAATTAAATAATAATTAAGCTAACCATATAGAAATTAGGAATAACCAGGAAACTCGCTTAAAAATTAGTGGTCCATATGATTTAAAATGGTCTGAATTTGAGTTCAAGCGAATTGTTTTCGACTTTTCGTTTGGTGGAATTGAAGCATGATTTTACAGTAAATTCTACTCTTCATCAGTTAGTAAAACGTCTAAAGTTAGGCACAAACAATATAATTTTACCTTTGAGGTTCCAAAGACACAATCTTCACGTCTGTGCAGGCAATGCCGAGCATATGAAACGACCTTCCTATAGAATTAGGAGCAAATTCTAAGTCATTTACTGGCTCAGTAACTTCTGGAACGCTATCAATTTTGATCCACCGTCTTGATTCATAGTTATACTCGTAAATTAGGATTTTTGTCATGTGAGGACTTGAGTCATCATCACTGCCAACAGCTATCATGGGCGCAGCATGTCCTGGATAACTAGGATTCCAGGCAAGGCAAGAACATGGGACTTTGACACAGATTTCGTGCTGAAGAATCCACTGGGTTTTTTCAATAGCATCGGCTGCCTCATAGATACGGATAAATCCATCGGCTGAGCAAGAAGCAATCATGAGTCCGAGATGTTTTGGAGCAAACTTGACATCCGTCACACTCGCTTTGGAATCAACAAAGGTGGATCTGTTGACCCAAGACCCTGTTCCTTTATCACCAAGTACTTGTTCACCAACTGTTCAAAAGAAAATTAGCATGACTTTAGATTCCAGTCCTAGATTTCGAAAAAAAACTTCTCCTCTAATCGTTCATGTCATACTTCTTTGCAATAAAAGTGAAATGAACGACTTCTAGGAAATTGTTCAGTTCCTCGAACAAGTCAGCGAGCGTCGTCAGTAGCTTACAGCGCGCTATGCACTTACCGTCGTCATACAAGCAAACCGACAGACGTATCTGTGGCCCCGCTGCGCTAAGGGCGAAGGGCATGTAAAGCTTGCAATTTTTGTTTTAAATGACCGTTACATGTTACAGTAGTAGAGCTATGTCCATTACGAAAAATACATTTTAATGTGCAATCATACTTTAACCACACTCCCACTCCCTCAACGCCATTTGACCAAGGTTAGATTACTCGAAGTCACGTTAAATAATGTTCAACTGCCCATAATCGACATTTCTCTGACATCTGATGGGTGAAATAGTACATAGTTGAGATGGCCACAAACGCCAACAACAATGGAAATTGTAAAATACGAACGAACGTTCCCCTCTTCTTCTGCTCTGCCTGCTGTGATATTTGTCGGTATACACGGCATTTGACATATTTATTTACTCACCAGCTTCTTCCCAAACCGTAACGGTCCGATCAAATGAACAAGTAGCAATCAATTGACCAAAGTCCGGATTAGACCACGTCACCTTCCACACAGCCCCATTGTGAGCCTTCCAACTAGCAGTGCAATTCCAATCTCCAGTAGCTTTATCAGACTCCCAAATTCGTACTGTTTGATCGCTGGAGCAAGATGCCATCCGAGTTCCGTAAAAGTCATAATCCACATCATGAATCAAGTCTTGATGCAGCAGATTGAAACTTCTAGCAAAAGGCACAGACATGATCCAGTTTTTTTCTATGTCGGATTCGGATTAGCGATTGAAATTTTTTCTACTGTCAGCTGTTGAAAACAAAAGAAAATAAACAGTTATGGTTTTGCACGCAAGGCGTTTTAATACAATATTTCACACAGTAGTGGTATCTTTAAGCGTTGATTATTGAAGCTAATTGATAGCGGATCTGGGTAGACAAGTATTCCAAATTACTTAATGAAAATAGCGTATTCCAATTGCCAATGTCTCAATCATCCGATATCTCTTCGCTGTTCGCCCAGCCCGACACACCCGGGGGCTAGTCAACAGTCAACGGTTTATTGTTTCTGCTACAAAACAACTCTCGTTGTTTGTTGCTGGTGCGGGGGCGGCAATATCTCTACAGAACTAGACACAGACTACAGACCCTCCAGCCTTTTGCCCTACAACTTTTCGTCCAAGTAACCCCCCGCTGGGATTGGTTGTATCTCTCGCGCTCGCTCTCCGAAAACACGAGAAACAGAGGGGTTTTTTTTTTGTTTAGGTTGGTTTGGTATACACTATCAACTATACACCCGGCCCGGCCCGGTGGTGGGGGAAAAATCAGCACTCTAGTCCAGAGTTCACGAATTTCTGACAGTAGCGCATCCGTCCTTTCTCGCTATGAATCATCAATCATCATTAATCATTACAGTAAGCCACGCTTGCTTCGTATGAATAACCTTGCTAATCCGGTTTCATTTGCTCTGCCTAGCCTGCAAATGAAAATAGTGAAAAAAGGTCCGATAATAGCCCGCTATTGTCTTAAGCAATTTTAAGCTCACATTTGCTTGTCTAATTGTAAAACGTTATGAATGACTTGCTTTCAATGCAAACGAATAATTTAGGCTAGATTCTAAATTACGGAAAAATAACTAATTTACTTATTAAATTCACTTTTAAATTTCTGATCAGAATTTAAGACGTATCTTAAATATGTATGACAAGTGACATGCGATATGACAAGTCGTTGCAGTATTCCTTGCCGTCAGTTTAAATATTCCCCAAATAATAGCATGACCAGTGTCGAACAAAATTATAAATTTTAAATCTCTCAACAAGAGAATTTTTATTAAAGTGTTTACACGTCAAGATGGTAAGTTGGCATGATATGAACCATAACACCAATAAATGGGTGGATTTACGCCACGAGTGCTGAAGCGGTGCTGGATTCGTATTTCCAGTTTGGTGCCAAGGTTCTCTTGGTCTTGTAATAACGGGCCAAACGGTGGATTCTAGATTCGACCAAAATCAATCGGAATTTGGAGTCCTTGTCTTTCCTGAAATTAGAAAAAATAAATACATTATTCATTGTGTTACAAAAACAAGTAGTTCAGTGATCCTAAGCCTGGATATTGTGCACAAATATTATACATGGCATTTCAATTTCTATGCAATTACAAGTTACCTATTACGCTCCAAATGCTTCCGAATGGAAACAGCCTTCTTGATCAAATAGTAGAGATCCTCCGGGATATCTGGAGCCAAACCCTTGGCTTTCAAAATACGAAGAATCTTACTTCCTGTCAAGAAGCTAACTTGGGCTACTCCGTGTGAATCCCTCAAGATACCACCTGCATAAAATAAAGCATTACATAAGAATACTAGTAGAACTAAAAGTTACAGTTTGAAAAACGAAGTTCCCAGGTTTCAAACGCCCTTGTTTATTTCGTGGTTCAAGCTAGGGCAAACTTTCACTTACCGATCTTTGACGGCATCAGACCCTTCTTGGCCAAGAAGTATATTTGACCCTTGACATCTTCAGGGCTCTGCTTCATCCAGTTCGGCACTCCACGGGAGTAGGGAAGGACGGATTTCGAAATACCCTTCCTGAAATTCACGAAAAGAAAGTAAATAAAAATATGATAAAGGTACGGTAAAGTGCAGCGTGTACGCGTATTAGCGCTTGAGTTCTGGTTTTAGGCTGCTTTCAACTAGGTATTTGCTCCCTGCTATTTCAAATACATAATACGAAACAACACGTTTAAGTGGAATGTGAAAGCACGTTGTAAACAGTATACAATTAACAGTCGACAATATATAACGTATGGTATGATTTTACTACTCAATTACGTTTTCTCGACCCATTTTCATAAAATAAACATTTATATCATTTATAGCCATAGTTCGTGAACGAACATATCCAACAAACAATAATCGAACGTCAACGTTACCTTTTAGTACCTCCTGCAGGGGTAAAAAAAAGTCAAATCCAGTGTAACCACGTGCATCAAGTTGCATCGGGGGTTAAAATGATGCATCATTCAAAGTTTGACACCTGGTGACCCCTGTAGAGGTCAAAGGTCAAATCCAGAGTCCACAGGTTAATGGAATGACGTTAGCCATTCGAATTCGAATGCTGTATTACACAAACTTTGACCTCTGGTAAACCCTACAGAGGTCAAAGGTCAAATTTGATGTCATTGCGGTAATTTACTCGCCATAGGCGTTCGATTTAAGACCTCACATGCAACCCTTTCCTAAAAACACGTTGAACCCGGCTAGACTGGAGATCTTGGACCACCTCAATTTTTTCAAGTCCACACGCATGCACCTTATGCTGAGCGTGGACTTGTGCTTTTCATGTGTTTTTACTACCTAACCCTTTGGGAATGAATGATAGCCCCAGATCTCCAATCCAACCGTGGAACCCTGCCGTGACCTGACCTCAGAGGTCACCTCCGTGACCCAAAATCTAATCAGTTGATACTCTTGACCTGCCATGTCGATTCGTGAAGGACGCGTGCCTATATGTTCAAACGTTCAGGAGTTTATCCTGTAAACGGACGACTGCACAGAGCATTAGCAATT
Source organism: Ceratophysella communis (assembly GCA_009869905.1). Taxonomy (NCBI): domain Eukaryota; kingdom Metazoa; phylum Arthropoda; class Collembola; order Poduromorpha; family Hypogastruridae; genus Ceratophysella; species Ceratophysella communis. Next base: position 21,066 of record VNWX01000032.1, read on the forward strand.
TAGCATAAACTGAAACTGCGTCGCGAGTCTCGGCAGTTAATAATTAATTGGTATGCAAGGCAGGGGGCCCAATGCCCTCAAGTGTCAAGGGGCTCAGCACACGACTTACCCAGGTGCGTGCATTCGACCCATGATGACCTCTCGTTCTTTGACAAAGGACAAAATAAGGCGACAGGACAGGAGCGTAGTAAGGCGAATCTCGTTCCTCCTCGACTTCACGGACACGAATGAAGAATAATGGCGACTAGTGAGCACGCACGAGCACCAGCAGCCCATCCACTCCACTTACCGCATTTTAACAACAGAGGTGTCTCTTCGGAATACGTGTTAAGAATTCGGCAACTCCTTCTCATGCATGCTTTTCTGGCATTATTGCAGTTATTCTACCTAAAATCCACCGTCCACTGACCTCACCGACGTCGTTTGCCATTGCCATTCCTATGAATTAGGCTAGATTATATTTCAGTTTTGAATGTGTTTGTATAAATGCACTTAACCTAACTTGTACTGGCATTTATATTTCGACAGCTAACCAAGCATAAATAAAATGAAAGGTTCAATTTCGGTCAGTAAAGTCAGTGAGTGGTGGACTTTAGGTAGACAGTTGAGAAGTTGAGATTTTCGGCTTGGGCAGAGTTGTCCAGTACCATGACCGTAATCCTCTTAACGAATTTTTGGAACACGCACTGCACGGTAGTAGTCGAGTCTAAATATAATAATCTCAAGAAGTCATGTGAATTACTGCATCCGCTTCTCTTGCATTTTGTCTCCGATCTTGTTGTAAAGTTAGCGTCGCGTCATGTCTCATGTCATGATGCATAGATAAATGACCAAAATTCAAGACTTCATTCCTAACTTTTTCTAATTACATGTCTAATAAGTATATTTCACGGAACAGTAAAACAGTAACAGCACGGCACGCATTCATTAAAGACATTCAACAGTACGGGTAGCCCAGTTGAATAATCGATTGCCCGGAATCCGATTCGGGGCATTATGAGAACTGCCGAACAGTAGTAAGTAGTAGTGAGGACAAAAAGCGACGCGCATCTCGTCGTGGTATAGGTATACACAATTTTATTCGGGTGAAGTAAATCATTGGGTAACTGGGAACCCATTTTCGTGACCCAGGCTACCTGTAATTATTCTTACTTCCTATATACCTAGATTCAGTAAGGGGGTAGTATGTATTACGTATAGTATCACATTTCACATATGCGTAGCTTTATCGTATTGTATGGTACGCAATTTATGCATCGAGGAGGTGACAATACTGGGAGACAACACAGCAGGTGACAATTGACAATGGGATAAATTGCTAACTTCAACCGAACAGCTATGTGAGGTTATAATTATAGGATTTTTGGGTCAGAGTCTCTTGTCGCATCTGCCTCAGAACGAGCCAGGGCGAATTAACGCTGAAAGTTACTTCACGGTTTTTATACACTTTATTATGTTAAATTTGTGCGGTGATTGATTGCGCCTTTCAGGGTTGTATGTTGGTGGTGTTTACTGGCTCTGCGTCAATTGAATACCAGTGCTCACGGACTGCGTTCAATAGCTTTTCCAAAAATTTAACCTAACCTAGGGGTGCGTCAGGTAACGTAAACTTGCCAATGCCAAAGTTTTACTGTTAGAATTAGGAATGAACAAAAATGAATAAAACATAAAATAGAAGTCCAATACAAATGCAATTTTATAAATAAAACATGTTTCAGGCTCAGGATCAGGATGAAAGCCGCTCGACTTGTAGTTAATTGTGGAGCTGGTTCAGGTCTCTGAATTTAAGTAGTATGGGATATATATTCTGAAATGCCTCGTCCATTTCCTCACGTGATGTTGCACCTGCAATTGCAATTATGGCACGGATTAAAACCGTTGATACATTCAACCTATAACGGGTTTGAAATAATATCTCAATTCTGATACTGACCTGAAAAAAGGATTTTACCAGAATCAAAAATTTGAACCACGACTCTAGGTTTTACCATTCGGTAAGTAAGGCCTGGGAAGTGCTCTGGATTATATCTGTGAAAAATTATTTAAAGTATATTGGGATTTTCTGTAGGTACTAAATTCTTGATCATGGATGCATTATAGGTTTAACTTACGAGCTGAACTGCCGTTGAGCATGAAGCAAATCAAATAATCGTATTGGAAATCGAACGTCGCATGTTCCCACCATATTTTGTATTTTAAACTGCAGAAACTTTACTGGATAGCCCATTTTCTGGATGATTCTAGCAAATTTTCTCGCAGCCACATAAGCCTCTTCTTCATTCTTGGCTCCATTACAAATGACTTTTCCAGAAGCAAATATTAGAGCTGTTGTACAGGGCTCACGAATCCGAATAACGACAGATGTACATCGTTTCGTTTTGAACTCAACGTTTTTCGCTAATTCAGCAACCTTCACTAAATCCAGTCGGCAACCCAGATGAACATTGGAAACAACGTTTCTGTCAAATTACGTTTAATAATGTTAGCGAAAGTCAAGACGACTATAGAAGTTACATGGAATCATAAAAACTCACTTAATTTCTGGATTTACGTCTGGAATCCAAATCACTGGCTTGTTATATGGATATACAAATGAGTCCAGGCCGTGGAAGTGGTCAACGCTCAAATCTAAAGCCAAGTGATCCTGTTCAGAATTCAGAAGTGAAAACGATTGTCTGAATTATTAGTTAAGATAATTTTATTAGATACTATCAACACTATTGTAAGATATAGTATCGAAGCTATTTTAAATAAATTTTATTGTAAAGCATTTCTTTGATATGGAAATTAAATTCAGTTTTTGACTTCTGTATCTGTCTAAATCTGTATAAATATGTACAATAGTGTCTGTTTTTTGGTTCAAGTAAACCTTGAAACAAAAACCATCGCTATAAAACCTGCAAGGTTGTTAAAAATTATGTCTACCTCACAATTTTCCTTATTAAAAATTATTTGGGTTGATACCTCGTAATATTTCAGAATTCGAAGTAGTGCTGTTCCCATTCTTGCTATTAAGTGCTCTAGCTTAAATTTGACAAGCCACTGTTTCCACCTGATTCTCCTGAGATTGCTTCACTTAAATATCTAGATTTTTGTCGAATTTTTATATTTTAAATCGAGTGTCAGGTAAGCTAATTAAAGCTATTTAGATTTCCGTAATGAAATTATGTAGAAGCAGTTGATGAGCTTATGAGCGACTGTTTTAACTGTGTGGAAATTATTTATTGTTAGCAGTAGCCAGTAATAATTTGTAATATAATTACATTATCCGCTAGTCGAGATACGCATATTATTGTTCATTATTTGTAGCTCTATAATTTTTCTCCGAAACGAAGCTCGACCCGGCTGAAATGCGATGCAATTGTAAGGTGACGCCAACTTCTTGGCCATTTTTATTGTTTCTGGTGTCCGAATCAAAATTCTCAAGCACAATCGACATGAAAAATTATGTACCACCTAATTGCTACGTAAAAGAACCATGCCATTATACAAGCCTCATCGATAGAAGCTGGAAACCAGGGGTTGGATTGAACCTTCCACCCCTTCTCTACGAGTGTGCTATTCGATTTAGAGATTTAGATCTGCATTTAAATTAAAGACACAGCTTGTCAGTTTGTGTGTCTATGGCTCGTTTTTATTAGCCTGCATTTTTATTATAGGAAATTGCGAAACGTAACGTTCACATAACCATTTTTCCTCTGCAGCCGAAATCAATTTGTAAATGCTATTCTGAAAAGTAGAAAAGTATTCCCGAATATATAATATCATATGGTTAACCACCGAAATACAATAGAGATTTTGAAGGTTAGGTTAAGTAAATTGTACTGTAAATTTCTTCGTTGGCATATTGGCCAATCATTTATAGGCTGTCTCTGTTTAAGGCTGAAGCAGTAGGCTCAGTGAGGGAAACCTCGTTATTTGGCTTTCGAAAAACGGCAGATGAAAAACGCTTGAACAAAGAGTCGCAGTTGAGGAGCTTCAAAGACTCATTATTCCCACTGGTTCGGGGACCGAATGCCGACGGAATAAATGCCGATAAGCCGAACGCGGAGAGGACTGAATGCCGACTCATTGATTTTACTAATGGCGTTGAGAATAATAGAACGACTGTAACATTATTGTGCTTAGGTTAGGTTTGAAACCTTTAAGCTACTGGTTAAGGGCATGCTTATGTCTATGACTTCAATACTTTTTTAGGTTAGGTTAGGAAATTTTGACTCATCATCGGCATACCTTAATATTTTAAAAGTTGGGTTAGGAAATTTTACAGTATACGCTATGTACTGATAAATGGCAATACTGGGACATTATTACTTTTAGGTTAGGTTAGTAAATTTTTAGCTACTGATTAAAAACACGGTTACGAATTCAATATTCTCTCAGGTTAGGTTTGAAATCTTCAAGTACATAGGTTCTGATTAATTGCGCGACTCCGACGTTGAAATTGCTGAGGATATGTTTGAAATCTTTAAGCTACTGATTAATGGCATGACTATGACTACGACTTTAACATTTCTGTAATTCGGCATTCGGTCCCTCGGCATTCAGTCCTACTCGGCATTCCCTCCTGTCGGCATTCAGTACCGTCGGCATTCAGTCCCTCAGCATTCGGTCTGGGATTCTATACCACTCCTGTCTTTCCTGCATGGTGATCTGAAGCTACCATAATTTGTGAGGCTGGACGAAACCCAAATCGAACGAAGATCGGGGCGACGAAAGTTTCGGAGTTGAGATGGTCTAACGTCCAGTCCTACCCGACAGTAGTTCTGGCCAAACCACGAGGCATCCTTACCCGATCGTATTCTCCTAAGACTATCAATGCTAGAATGACCTCCCCTATCAGTCTTCTAAACGCCTTCGCCGATTTCAGTCGTCAAGTTATTTCTGGCTTCTTTATACTGCCGCATTTTTTATGGCGAGTTTGCAATGGGATCTGAATTTGAAACCGCTTCCATGCAGGCACGCCTTAAAAAGTGCTCAGTTCTGCTACAGTAAATATATGCTGGCTTGCAATCGCAACAACAACGACGCAAGACATCAGCCCTTCTCCGTTCTTCCAGCTATTTTGAAGCTGATATCTGGTTTTTGTACTTGTAAATCTCTCAAACGTGATTTTTAACCGTTGAGGAATCTCAAGTACAACAATTAGATTCATCAAGTCAACGTTCTCAATTTTGCCGAAGCCATGCGAAATACATTTACAAATGAAATTATTAACGGTCATGTATTGGAAAAGAGCTTCAGATTCAATTATACACTGTGGCACTTTCTCCAGTACCTGATTGTTATAATTGCAATTAAATAATTGAACTTGGTTTTAACTATATTATTTTTGAATTTTTTTTTGCTTCACACATTATTTTAAAATCAAATGAATTTCAGTTCTGCCAAATAATAAAAAAAATAGCATAATACACAATTTTAATTATTTAAATTGTGTTTATAGCGTAATTGCGTGTTAGGAATGCAATAATCGTGCTTCTGTCATGCCAAAGCCAGTAGACTGACTTAAAAACATTTTAAATATATCTCATATGGCCTCCTATTTCGGCTGATTTTATGATGAAACCCGATCAGACATTTGGAGCAAGCGAGGCATCATGATACCGTCTTTAATTGGTAATGCGTCAGCGAAATGCTCCTATTGCTCTGCACATCAAATTTTGATACGAGTCTAATACGCATTTGTTCGAATTTCTAAAAAAAAAGATTCAAACATTAGTTACATTAGTCGTCAAATGCTGCTCGAACCGCGCTTACAAAAGATAGTATTACCGCGTAAGACAATCTTTTAAAATCCATAATTATTTCCTGATTTCAACTCATTTGGGTGAGCTAAACAATTTTCTGATAATCGTTACAGTTTTCATCTCGTATTAAAAAATAAGCGTCTTCAGCAATATGAGATTCATTAACACTAATTTAATACCAGCATTAAAACTGAAAAACCATTTGGAAAAATCTAATACATATTTATTAAACAGAATCAACTTTCCCCCCAAAAAAGAGGAAACAAGGGTATTGTTTGTGCACAAAAACCGATTAGTTTGCATAATGTTCGATCTTTTTACATTCGACTAGAAAGCAATTACCGGTAGTTGTATATTTGGCGAATTTATGCTTCATGGCGGCGAAACGATTTTTGTTTTTATAATTCGATGTTTGGAATCACAGAAAATTTGAGAATCGTATGAATCCCTATCCATATGTGTCAATTCTTAAAGCTATACCATAGGCATTCAAATGTCTTTATTTATTCGCCAAAATGCTGTTTGTTGTTTACTTAAAGCATTTTAATGATTCTCCATTTCCGGAGAAGCAATTCGACTCACGCTCATTGTTCATTGTTCACTGGCTCGTTTCGTACATACGCATTTCTAAAAAATAATACCCAGAATAATTTCCATACACGTGTGTTATTTTATTATAAACCGAATTCTTGGTACGACTCAAGGTTTTAATTCAGTTAGCCAGTAGTAGTCCTTAGACCTGAGATGGATTAGTATTTTATGCCGGCGTTAAATTGATAACCAAGAGTAACTTCTAATTATTGCACATAATTTAGAATGCATAGTACATAGTACTGTGTCCTGTTATACCGCAGTAGATTTAGCTTCGAACCGATTGATACCGAGAGACTCCGGCTTAGCTTTTTTACTTCGCTAGCTATTCGAAAATCTTGGCTGCTTTAATTGAACAGAGGTCGCCCGCGCAGCTTAGCTGACCTCAAGGCAATTATGCAATGCAACTCAACTCAATAAGGGGTTTTCTTATGTTATCTTACTCTCCTGAAAACCTCGAAATTTATTTTGATGTCTAATCTATACAAAATCCAGCTATCTATACCCAACTGTTCCTGAAAACCATCTCATCGGTATACTAATCTCTTAATTACTGGAAAGCCAAAAGCAATGGATTCCTCGAAGATCACTCGTTTCCAGTTGCTGAAACTAATGTCGAAGTTCCGGTTCTTTCCCACAAATCCTACCAGCCCTACACATTCGTTCAGCTCAGGCGTGTACCGCCCATAGCGTTTTAGGGGCTCAAACCGCCAAAAATTCTGCTTAGATTTAGTCTTTCTCCGCCCAACATCTCAGAACAGTTTCAGAAATTCAGTTTCAGCACGGAGTATTAAAGCTGAGCATACAAGCCAGCAAAAGTTGATTTACCTAATTGATACCTAAAAATAATTTTTCAATTGTACTAAAACTGCGACGGAATCCGTTTACGATAATCTATTTATTTCAGCGGAAACAAAGGAGGAAACGGTATGAATTTTGGTATTTGATGTCGAGACGAGAGTGCATCATCGGAAGAAACAAAGCGATATGCACTCATTCGGTCATTTTATGAAGCTCAGCGCTCAGTTCACAAAGCTTGCTGCAGTTCAGACGAAAACTACTTACTTTCAGAGGGCATTCTAGATTGAGCTACTCGTCCTCCTATCCATTCCTTGACTGGGCATGACAATCCGCAGCTCAAGACCAGTGCAATGCACTATCCCAAGAACAATAGAGCCGCACGTAGATACAACAAAAAATCCAATGATGCTCTGGGTACTAGAAAGAGAAGTCCTCAACGAAATTCATATCTGGAATAGAAGTGAACGAACAGAACCTGACAAATTTCCTCACATAGAAATTAAGGTGCCTGTATAAAGCAGGGTTTCTGTATCTAAAGTTCAGCTTTTATGCCAGCTTGCCTCGTGCATCTGTGTCGAAGTTTTTCATCTGTTATGTTATTGTGAGGAGATTCAGTTGGTTTTCGTGCCTGAGCTGAGTTGGACGCGTCTTTATGCTCCTCGTTCCATTCCCATGTGGTTTCGTATGGTTATACGAAAGAGCAATTATTCCTGTGGCTTAGACTTTAAAGATTCAACAATTCAAAATCGGTGAAAAAGCCAAAGAATCGAATTTTTTGCATTAAAAGTTTGGAAGCTAAATATTACCTGTGGTTTTGTGCTCTGCAAAAAAAAAACAGCGAATAAATACTTAAACTGTTTAACAAAACGCATTGTACTGTGTTTTTCCAGAAATTAATAATGTGAACAAATTTATGTGCTATGTGGATTGACTAAAAGTGCGTCAGAATTTGGTTGACAACAATAAAGACGCCTCGTCTAAACATGCTGGTATTGACCGGATTAACACTGCTCACGATCCTTGGGGTCACGGGCTTCAATCTTGAACCCCAACTACCGGTCATTAAGCGTGGAGCACCGGACACATACTTTGGATTTTCCGTTGCTCAACATCTTACAAGCTCTAATGAGCCCTGGTAATTAAATTATTTTGTTCTTTAAGCTTTTGCTCATCATGCGTGCATTCATAAGGATACGCGTGTAAGCGTAAGCCGCTCAAGCAAAAACATTGAAGATAGCGTTAAAGGTGTCACGCAAAGAACTGCTCTGTTGGCATTTTGGCATGTTCCAAAAGCCGCAAAGCAAATACTGCTCTGTGTGTACAAAACGGGTTAGATTTCCTGACTTCACTTGAGTACTCCTCATTGATTTGCATACCTAAATACCTGCACAGATAAATTTCTGTTCGAGGCATATGCAATAATGAGTTAAACTCGCAGCATTTCAAGAATAGGCGTCGACAAAAAAAGTCGCGTTTTTTGGGTTAAATCCTCAACGGAAGTCCGTGATGAGTAATGTTGGGTTCAGTTTTCGCACATTATTGGCAAAACGGGCGTCACTGCCTTCTCTCTTACGCGTCTTCAGGTTCAGGCGTTTACCCACATAGCACTATTGAACTTTGGGAATTCTTTGGAGATGAATTCACTGTGCAGGAGTAGGCATTAAGTGTTTAAGCATGACGACGGTTACTACAGAAGAATGACGAACGAGGTTTGCAGTTTCAAATGCTCCAAGCTTCAATCGATTGTAAGTTGGAAACTTACTATTTACTCATTTCATGCGGTATACGAATTACTACGATACATAGCTATGTTTCATGCGTCTTAACTTGACCTCAGCCGATTAGGGCTCTGTTCCAGATATGACGACGGAGCACGACACAGAACAACATAGAGAGTGACATAATGTTGATAAAAATAGGTTCAGTTATTGGCCATTTGTAAGTGATGCAAATATGTTCGCCTTAGCTACATCAAACTGGTATTCCCGGGGTGAATCATAGAGATAGTTTCAGTTTAAAATCGAAGTATACGAATACGAACAATATCATTGCCCCATTAGCTAACGTTGCAAATTTAGTGGAAATTTTGAATGCATGTACAGTGATTTGGGATATTGCTGATAGGTTATAGGCATTCGAATTCGAATTCTGACGTTGCAGAAAAGGTCATTCAGTGTAGCCTACACTTCGGATACTATATTTTCCGTAAATGTAGTGTATCCGTCTGTTTTGCCATTTGATCGTGCTTAACGTAGCGAGAGAGTATTGTAAGTAAGTATAATGCTTTATTGCATCGGAAGAGCATCTTCTTGAATGACCTGTGAATTACAAACAACCATTAACGGATCATGTTGTAAAGACCTTCTCGGGAGTAGAAGGAAGTGCCTAACCGTGTAGTCAGGGCACTTGAAGTTCGATGTCCTAAGCTAAAGGAGATACGCCTAATCTGTCATAATGTTAATGGCCAAGCTGGGCCAGTACTGGAAAGGATTATAAGCAGTATCACTATCTCAGCTCAATATATAAATTTGATTCCTTCAGTCGTTACAGTATATCTAGTAATTCGTAATGCTCAGTTTGCTCTAAGGATTTAGGACAGAAACGCCGAGTTTTGGAGAGATAAATTAGTTCCGTTTACCCTTTAGGATGATGTTCATCTCATCGGTCGGGTTCAACTGGCTTGGCTATCAAGAATATTTATTATATGCAACTAATATGTAGAAAAAACGAACAGTGTTTTTAGACCCATAATCAGACAACGAGCGGAAGAGATTACAGACGTATCGGGATCGGGACGGGATTGGGGATGGCTGTTCGGATCGAATTTCAGTGCATGTATCAGATCAGTTGTAAACTAGATTTATATGGTCTATTTTGCCAGTCTTGATTTTCCGTAATCATTGGTTTACGGATACAAAATACTTCCAAGGTATCAAGTTTCAGAGTTATTTCTGGTTTGTAAATTTACGACAAATTGTGCTTAGCAATTATATTTTAACCCTCATTTTATACCGGAAATTTCAGCGTATTTTGTAGGTGTACTTACCAATACCTGGTAAATGCACTGGCGTTTATTTTCTCGCTAAATTTCCCTTCCATCCATGTTGACATTTCCGAGATATATGCCTGTTTGCACTGCTCACATCCGTGAGACCAGGGACATTGGTGTCTGGTCTATTAAAAACATTTATAATTTATCTAACGAGGCCTGGGAAACACTCGACATCTGCAAGGGAATCCTGGAAGAAAACTTTCGTTATTTCTTTCATAGTTGCCCATAAGCAGATTAATATTAATTCAAGAGACATGCATGGATTTCTTCATTGTTGAATTGAATACAGAGAAAATAAATAAATAAGGAGTCAAAAGTTGCAAGTCATAAGTGTATCTAGACGCTGGTGTTTGGGATAATGGGTGGATCTACCTACCGCAGTGAGTGAATCCCATTGTGGAAATAATGTGGAGTGGCTATCTTAAGCTCGGATCTGTTCAGAAGAGCATTTGTCTTGTTCACGATTCTATAAAAAAAAAGTGATGCCTTGAGGACGCGGAGTCAAAAGTGGAATGAGTCCCAAAAAAGGATTATTGAACGACTTCTCTGCAAGGGATTTACCGATTAAAAACCTCTCGATTTACCTATAGCCTTAAGTTCTTAAAAAGCTCAGCCATTGATTTACAGTACTTGAGCTTCAGTCATTCTGTCTATTTGAGGGTACAGAAATTGGCTATTATGCAGTATTTAAAACCTACTTCGAATTCTGTTCGTTTGTGAAAATACTGTAAAACGGGACTAGGTATATGATTTTGCTGCACTTTAAATAAATTTAACCGTAATGCATACATTAGAGTTCTGTGGTAAATAGAAAAATCAAGACTATTTGAAGGCAAGAAAGTGTTTTCCGTCATGGAATTTCTAAAATGGAGAAAACGCATGTAAAGATAATATAGCGAGTAGTTTAACAAGTAAGCTTTTTAATCGTAAATTATTTGTATAACAGTTAAGCAAATAACTAATTGATTTGCAATAAAAATTAACATATTATTCGTAAAAGATTACAAATTTCTACTTTCTACGGATGCCTTAAAATAAATAAAAACACGAAAATAATTGATAATTAGCTTCATTTGAAGTTGAAAACATACAATTGTACGCGATAGTCAAAGTAACTAGATTGCAAGGAAATATATTAGGTACCCAATAAATTTGTCGGTTTGTACTATGATATTGATAAAATATGAATAGTCTCATCTTCAGCAATATTTAGGCATTTGAAAAATGCTCATATCGGCTAGGCCAATATTTATTTATTTATGCTTAAATATTTTAAATCAAGATACTGATATTGAGTTGGCTTATGGCACACAGACGCTGTTTTCTTGAATAACATGAAATGCACTTACAGATCTGACAAGATTTCTTGAATGGGTTAATATATGGATTTAAAAGGTTTATTTCGGGTTAAGTGGCTCGCATGGCTTGCTCATTTGCATTTGAAAAGTTGAAGTGTATGACTATTTCCGTTCTTCCATTGAAAATTCCATCTCTGCCATGAGGAAACGTGAACTTAATGTCAAGGTTCCCATACTTCATGTAGTATTTGAAAGCTTTGAAGTGTTATTTCTGTAAAGTAAACCAAATATATACTAGACGATAAGACTCTCGTGCCAATATTCAGTAAGTATAATATAATATTTCTTAATAACGGAGATGAGGGACGGGAAAAAGGTAGGGCTGATTACTATGCACTCTGGCGTGTTATGATTATGATAATAACGGTAAAGGCTATATCTAGCTCGTAATCAATGTCTGACTTGACTGCCAATAAGAAAATATTGGTTCTTGACTTCAAGTGTTATTTGCATCTTGTGCTCAACTAGACAGCTTCACTTCAGTTACATTACATTATACACAGAGTCTAATAGTGGCGTCTAGCCTTTTAGCTTCCTATCTCGACAAGTAGCGTCGGTTCAGTAGAGCTCAATTCCAACGAACCACCCAGTTGGACACGTGCCCAGGCTGACCCTGTTTTTTTTGTACCCCCACCAACTCATAGTGAGTCATAGTCATATCTCGGGTAGCTGTCAAATACCCGGGCGTCTAACAAAAAGTTTTTTCCGCTTCTACGATAAATCCTAAGTGTCTTGTTGGAAGGAAAATGCATTTCTTTGAAGTGGGTTGCTCCTTCATGGGCTCATCGCATATCTGTATAATAACGGGGAGCGGGGCTTCTATGAGCCTCATTCTCAGTTCCCCGACAGTTCGGGGCAGAAAAAACTGAACTTTTCTATGCTGAAAACTCTCGCGGGAATCCAAGTCTCGCAATAAACTGACCGAGTCTTTTGCGAGCCCATTGATGCTCCCAAATTCTAGTTGTCCATCTAATCTCATCATTCAGGACGCAAATTTTCAAACAATTTGCCCGCTCATTTTTGGCGATCCTCTTTATTGCCTATACGAGCATAACAGTAGTATTCATATCACAGTAGTGGTTTGCTTTACAGTTTGAGACGGAGTTTTTGTGCAGTTTGCAAACTGCAAACTCGAAGAAGCCTCTCCTTGACTTGATGGAATTCTTAAAAGATGCTCTCAAAGCGAAGACGCGAAACCCAAGGTCTTCCTCTCTTATCCACTTCTGATTTCATTTCACTACTGAGCTTACTTGACTTGACTACTTGTATAATTGGTTGACATCATAAAAATAAAAAGTAATTCAGTTGATGATCTCAGTTTAATGCTGACTTTCTGTTTATTTGAGTTTCACTTAACAAGAAGCAATGTTCTCTGGGGCTTTTGTATACAGTAAATAATCAAATATAAATCATCTGAGGCTAAAAATAGGATTATCTATGAAAAAATTCTCTTATCCGGAGTGTAGAGATGTAGAAATGGGTTGTGATGCACTTTGTGGATTATCTCATAGGGTGCAAATTTTTCGCAACTTATTTTTGAAGCATTTTCTGTGCATAAAATTCACGTTTTATTGGGAAGTATTCAACAATAAGATATCCGTGTGCAGCGAGACATAAAATTATAGAGACTTACAGAGCCAGACGAAGCTTCATATAACTCCATATTGCAGCTGAATGCATGGAGACTCCTGGCTTGACAGATCCGCTGAGATGAGAATAAAAGAAACCGAGACGAAAATTCTTCGAGAAAGTCGATAAAGGAGAAAACGCTAAGAAATTTTCATTGCTCATGCAAGGATATTTTTTGTGTGTAGATGCAAGATTTCTAGAAATATTTCCCAACTTTATTCCAATCTTCCGCAGAAAAAGCTCAGACCCCTATAGTAGCGAATCCCGAACAGATGATAGGCGCGGTGAGCCGTTCTATTATATAGTAGAATAGAAATAGGGCCTGGAATGCGGAATTACTCTTTCAAATGTCAAACATGACGTCGGGCTTTATTTTCAGCTCCATGCTTTCTGCTTCAGTTTAAGCCATGCCAGTGCACAAAATTGCTGAGTAGAACAGCAAAGACCTTGTATAAATTTCAAGTCAGTCACTTCCACGCCAAATATGCCACGAGGCGCGTTTTTTTAGTTGTTGCAGATTTTGCAAATTGGAACATCAAATGAGCCGACTTGCTCCAACTAAATTAGGCTACTATTTTAAAGCATCAAGTAGAGAAAGCCAATATTTACAAGCATTTTTCAAGCATGGATATTTACTTGCATTTCTACACCCAATGCCTGAACTTTCAAAGTATAATATTCGTAATGGGTCGTAACCTCGTGTTTTAGATGACACTGAAATTTCTCGTCCGTGTGATTGTGAGTGCGAAGCCCGGACACGTGGGAAATGTTGACTGATGTCACGCAGCGTTTAAAAATGATTTTTTTCATTTATGTCATTTCCTTCCGAGCACGACACAGATATACAGAATATATGAATGGGGTGAAGCTAAGCGTAAAGTACTCATTCTAAACCTCGTTTCCACACAGGTAAGTATGCCTCGGAACCAGACGAAACGACTGGTATTATGAGTTTGAGTGAGTAATATGATTCACATGGGATTCTTAGAGGAATATCTGGAAAATTGAGCCCCGGAAATTCGGTTCATATCTTAATCGGAGAATTAAGGAAGTAAGGCAAGTTTTAGGGAAGGAATGCCCAAGCAAAACTTCATATTATCCAATCAACCTCAATTTAAGATTACAAAAAACTTCTTTAATCCAAACCGATTAAGCCCAAAAGTCGCAAATCCCCTGGAAGATGAGACGAAAGATTTTTCCGTATCTCCGGAGGTCTGTATCCTATGGAGCAATGCATGCAGCTGGAAAAAAGTACTTGGAATTGGAATCAGGAACTTAGCTTTGTAGTTCGTTCTGCTTGCTCAGAAGAATGCTGGAGAGATGTGGTTTGGGCTGGATGAGGATTTGATAGGCGAGAAGGTGTGGATTAAATTACATGACAACGAGGAGTCTCCCACATTGCTTCGGTCAGGCAGGTTGGACCCATTGTTCAGGCTTGTCAGAGATCACTGAGTTGACTAACCTGTCGTAGACACGAAATATGACCTTTGCCTTCCAGGAAAAATAAATGATCTGGTAGATTTAAATAATATTTGACCTATATTAAATGCAGAAGGCACTCATTTCTCTTCTCATCTTTAAGCACTCATTTTCCAGTCTTACCGGGATATTTTAATGTTTGGTTCTAGAATTGTCAATTCTGCGGCAGTCTTGTAACCGCCTAGCGTTTTAATCGGATCAGAAACCTGAACCCAGAAACAATTTTTATTGGTTTTATACGAATTTTTTGACAAATCTCGCTTCAAATGTCCACGACATAAGTTTTCTGTGGTTTTGAATGATGCTGTGCGTGCGTGAGCTCCAGAATGGAAAGTATCAAGAGTATCAATTGTCTTAAAAGTACTGGTGTTTCCTTGTTTTGAAGCCTGCTTCTTTTGACACTGCTTGATCCATTGCATACGGACAGTTTTGCGGTATAGTGCCATGTTTGAGGAGCTCCGACGTGTTCCCTGAGCCCTTGTTCTAACCTGTAATTGGAGCTCTGATGTGTTGACGGCTGAAAGTATCCATGAAATTGGTTTACTTTGACTCTACTCAGCACTTGTTATGAACCTCAGATTGTTGAACGCTTTTCCAGTTTAAAAAAAAAGCTGAGTGGGTAAATAAAGCGTAATCTGAGTCTGATTCATTGGCGCCGTGATTTTGGCTCTGGTATCGACTTTCCATGAAACACGTTTTGTTAGCCAATGCACCACGTAAGAGAGTATAAATAGGCTCAATACATACTTCAATTTTTTTTTGTATCTTAAACTAAAACCAGACCAAAAAGTCCTTATCCCAGCATTATGCATGCATAAGGTGGAAATATGAAGTTGGAAATAATTAAGAATCCACCCCTTTTTGAACGTTATTTACTTTACTCATCGTTTTGTTTCATGTATAATTTATTAAAATGGATTTATGGGCTATTTTTTGTTAAATAAGGTGTACTCGACACGTGGAAACATACGGCTTGTTGTTGCTCTTGGAACTTACATGCATCATTTCACTCTGTTTCAAAAGGTTATTGCTTTCTCAAGAGGAAAAGTATGAGATTAAGTATTTCCTCATATCTTTACATAATGCCTAAACTCGCCTACGCCCAGCACGTTTTCCAGTCAAAAACTTAAAATTACAAATTAGTACTTGAATATTCACAGAATGAGTTGTTGAACAAAGCTTTTAGTTTGGTAATATGTTGTAAAGAATGCATAAATATGATTACGCCCGACAGTCTCGTCTGTACAATTAAGCTTGAAATAGAAACCCTAACATTTGTTTTGCCAGTCTGTTCTATTAGATTTGTACTTTATGTGTCAGTTTTGATTGATAAATGCAATTCGGAGTTACATTGTGTATGTAGGCTGTAGTTTAAACGGAATATTATCTCTCATATCTCATAATATATTATGTATAGAGTGTTTGGGCTGGCCATATTTTCGTACGATCAAATGCCATATTCGTCTCTTGTACTCTCGGATAACAATGGGAGTTTACTGGGGAAGTCAACCTCTAATGACCCACCTGTCTAAAAGTAGCTTCTCAAGCAGTAAACAGTCAAGTATTTCATGGCTTCTGACGATCTTCAGCGTAAATTTAGCAGTGCTAATAAAAATAAGAAAACCTCCATCAGAGGTGATGTGTTGCTGTCGCTAGGCCTGAAAATTTTAGCTTTAGAATTTCAGCATCTTCGATCCCGAGTTCAGGCACTATCCCAGTAGCAAATCTGGCTAAGACAAGTAGCCATAAATAAACGTTGTCGGACTCCGACGAGATTTAATGTGCGTCTGCCAATTTTAGTTTTAGTTGATTTTCTCCCCTACTTGGTCTTGGACTGCAACTGCAGTTGACTTGATGCCGATGGACGCCGAAGAGTAATGAAACGCTATGTACACAACGGCACACGGCTACCAGTGAGTGGAATATCCTTGATTGGATTTCTTCGGGAATCTTGTCGGTAAAGCAACATAGTTTGTCAGTTTACTACCGAGAAAGGTTTTCTTACGGATTTAATGGAATTTCCTACCAAGACGCTCCTGGCCCTTGGACGAAAGCGTCTTCGTCAGGACGCGTTTTATTACACGGCATCCAGGGTTTTACGATGAACCGTAGGGTTGAATTCCGGCTTTTTGAAAACCAACGCTAAGAAGATGTACGAGCCAGCGAAACGCCAGCGGCGTTCGCATAATCACCACAAACTATTACCTAGAAAATTTGAAGAAATTCCTGAAATATTGCATTGTTGATTGTTGCACACAATCAATGTTTAGATAAATTTCAATTTCATAGGCGGCAAAGCCCTTTATCGGCAATCTGCGGCTTACACTTCTATAAGTGAATATGTTAACGTGGCGTGGCCGCGGTGGCCTACCGTGATCCTCTTTGTGCATTGTATTGCGGGAATGAGGGGAGCAACCCTAACGATTACTTATGATTCCATTACCTCACATACTCAATATCCTCGGGTACTTGAAGACTTTCAAGTCACAAGGACCCGCGTTGTTGTAGAGAACATTTCCATATATTATTTACACGGCTGCGGTGTGAGGAAAAAGAAAAACGCAATCATTTTGAGAAAAGAAAAATGAAACCTGGAGTTCAAGTTGAACGCACAACTACTATTTTTATTGTACAGAGTCAATGTATGTAAAATTAGAACCCTTTTTTCACTCTTTCTTTCATCCTGAGTTTCTCGGTACACCAAACCGTTAAATCCTCCCAAAAAAAAATTGAACTTAAGACTTAGACACCTCTACGTAGTAAATAGGACTGAGGTCTAATGTCGGAACACGGGTGGAGTTTGAAGGAAATACATTATAATATTATGTGTGTACATATTTCCGTTTAACGAGTCTTGGTGATTGAGCATTTCGAATTTGAACTTTACTACTTTGAAGTGCTAAAAAATTGAACCTAAGACTTAGACACCTCTACGTAGTAAATAGGACTGAGGTCTAATGTCGGAACACGGATGGAGTTTGAAGGAAATACATTATAATATTATGTGTGTACATATTTCCGTTTAACGAGTCTTGGTGATTGAGCATTTCGAATTTGAACTTTACTACTTTGAAGTACTAGCAAGATGGAAAAGCAAAGAGTTTTTAAGCCTGATTTTTCAGAGGTATCGTAGGCTAGGCCCTTTTTTGAAAACTAAACCCTTAACCTTACTCAAGACGCCCTTGAACGTTATGGGCATTCTTGAACAAGGTAAATGCTTGGCGGTGGACTGGACGGGACAGTCATAATTCTTGACCTGGACGGGTTAGTATCTCACCTGAGGGGCCTTGGAATTTCTATGTTAAGGGCATATTCCAAGGCTGTCAAAGGCATTCAAAATCTCGGAAATTTAGCGAGTTGTAGCGCAGCCTTAATTGACACTTCAATTGACTTGTAGGGCTGATAAGCTGCACCAATGTTTGAATCATCTGAATGATGATATCACACGATATCAACACCCAAAGCCTGAGGAAATCTATTGACTCATTTCGTCTGCTGAGGGCTGGGAATTGTGATAAGTCTTCTAATTCAACGCACACACCTTCCTTTCGTGAGCATCTCCATTACACGCTGATACTGATCCTCCTCTTGAAAGACTTGCATTGAAATTTGAAATGAAAACTGTCGAATATTAAATCCACGTGAGGACTCAGCAATGCTTAATGCTGTATTTACAACTATGGCCAGACGAGAGGCAGGGCACATAATAACATATAGCATCGCTCTTCTGAAAAGTCGCAGAACAGATGAACACGACAGCTGGGTGTTTTGTTTAGGAATCGGCTTCAGCTGTATTGTACTGTCATTTTGTGTATAATCTTGCTTCACATGTGAGTCGAAGTACAGTGCTTATGGGCACCTGAGGCCAAAGTGAGGCATTTTTATGTCCGAATAGTCGGGTAATGGAGAATGTGGCTGAATGGGTCATATATGGCACAATCCCCTTAAGTTGGATTTTAATTTTTTCTATCATAAATGCCCCATTCATTTTATTCGAATTTCGTTAGAATTTGGCCCATTCATCTTGAATGAATTATGTAACTACTGCACGAACATAGCAAGTGTATCCTCAATTTCTATGAATTTCCTTAACTTTCGAGCTTGCCTGATAGAGTTTCTACTGGTACTGGTAGCTAGGCTAAAAACTAACATTCCGTGAATAGGAAGTTCCCTTCTGAAATATATTGAGGTATATTCGAAGCTGATGTAAGATGTAAAACTTGTATCATCAGAGATCGTGGGAGCGAAGATCCGGAGAAGGGGATGAGCTAAGTACTCCGAATGGTCTGACTTAAGTGTCTAAATCCCGTCAAGCTAAGGACCCATGACTTGTCGGAGGGGTCTCTAATGGTCCAAACGTACGTGTGTTTGTCTCGCTGAAGCACTCAAGCCTTTTGTGTAAAGATGGGCCACCAAAATAGGTAGTCCAGTCAGAATCCGTGTGTTGACTCTGGACAAGATGAATGGCTCAGGACAGGGACGCTTTCGTTGAAATAGAATTGAAAAATCGAATGTGTACGGAATTTCGAATGTCTTAAAGTACCCAATGTTTGAATAAGTAAACCGCCGTGTACACAAAGCGAATCAGTGGAAAGATTATTTTAGAAAGGGTACGTATAGGCCATCCAGAGTTTAATTAATTGAAATCGTGAACATTGAACTGCCAGATTGGCCAATGTTTGTTTTTATAAGGACAGGAGACAAGATACGCTGTTCAGTTGATGCTGGAACAGCTCGACTCGTCTTCAGTACGAAGATAACTAGTTGTCCGTTTGTTTACCTAACTCGTCTGTTGCGACCCATACTCGCACTCATCTAACGTGTGAGTGTCATGCGAGGATCTGAGGAACGACGCTTGTGTCGAGATTAGAATGGATAGGTTTTTTTGGTTTACGACAGGAACTTCCTCGTTGACACTTTTTTGTCGGCTTGGTTTATGGGAACCTGGCAGGTAAAAAACGAGGTAAATGAATGTGTACACCGTTTTAGCACTTATCTCCCCGCTCGTTTACTGCATCGTCGTTTCTAATGTTCCGTGTAGCGTTTTTAAACCTACGATAAAAACGCAGCTTTCATCGGGTATAATTTAGAATATTTGAGCAGCTAAAACTAGGTATTTGTAATTTGAGCCTATAAGTTTCTAGCTGAGAAATTTTCCAAAGAAATCGCTGAGACACTGAAAATTAGAATCGGCGAATGCAAGTACCAATGAAGCCATTTACGCGTTCCTTAGCGTCATCGGCTTCGTTACCAGCATGAGAAAATCTTACAGATGAGTGTAAATTGATTATTGTTAGCAAACTGTCGAGTTAAGCCTGATCTCAAAGAATCCAAGCTAGAGGGTTGGTCTAACTTCCGGGTTCATTCAAGTTCTTATTTATTTCGTGTTGCTCAAGTCCTGTAAACATACAAAGCCGGGACAGAAGCACAAAGGAAATGCAATGGAATATTAGTATTGTGTTTACTACACAACAGACTCGAAAAAACGTGCCGAGGCATGAATTAGAAGATTTGTGTATAGCAAAAGGATTTACATTTTTCGCAATACACGAGGCCAAATTCACTCTGCTTAGTATTCAGGTATTCAATGAACCATATCAGATGTATTTCGCAGGGTAGTTCTTCTAATTCGAATTCTCAAGATTCCAGACTGTTGAATTAGCTTAAGGCGGTGTTAGGAAGGTAAATTTTAACACCGGGTCGCATCCTTGAGTCTAGGCGTCCAAAAGTGTTTATTGAATTTTAGTATTTGCAAGATAAAATTAAGTCTTGTTTGCATCTTCCAGTTGTTTGCTTGA
>VNWX01000033.1:0-41089 GCA_009869905.1 Ceratophysella communis
GTGGAGGAATCAATGCCTGTTTTTGTTGATCAGCGGAGAGCCAATTGTCAGTAAAGTCCATTTTCCTGGTTATTCAAACTACTTATATGCTTCACCGGCTCGAATAAATTAACGTTTCAACCAAGCTGTTCGATTTGATCGAAATAGAGTTCGAGCTTGAACTGGAAACCAAAATGTCCCTTTGATAGTGGGTCAAGGAAATTAAATGACCGCAGTGCCACTATATGCGTCCGTTCCTGCGTCCAAGTCGAATCCAGGAAATAAACTGACTGATGAATTACGAGAATCATTTATTTTCGACTTGAGAAAGTCTTGCGATGCTTTATCCTGATTCTGTATCGTAGCCTCGCTTTAAAAAAGATTAAGGCTATGGGTTGTACCTAATAAATGAATGGTGCATGGGTAAACAATAGTTGGAAACCAGAACCCTGACTGAGCTAAACAGGCCTAATGAATGAAAGATAACAGAAAGCATAGAAACAAATTAAGAAATCAACGCCTGACATATACAAGCAATATAACACCATAACCGAAAAATGAAAAATCCATAGCCAAGTGAAATGACCCACGTTAATCAGGAGTATTTTGTGGGATGTACCCTCTGAACCAGGACTGTTGCGATAAGTTGCGTTAGTCATACCAACAAATTGTTAATAGCTTTTACATACTTTTTCAAATCTGTTCCACAAATTTTTGTTAAGAATTCGAGACTTGGCTTAAGCTTTGGTCGGCCGAGCAAGGTTTCAAAACAAGAAACCTCTCTATGCAATTTCAATACGGAAATGCTCAGTAGTTTTTTAAAATAAATAGTTCAAATACATTAGGTATTTCTGGGTATTTCGACATCATGCGCATGCCAGGAGAGGAGCCTTGTGCAATAAGCATCAGCATTTTTATTTCGACGGAATTCGTAAACACGACATACGGCAGCACGTCATTTTGATATTTAGTTAATAGATTTCAATTGTACTGTACTTACCAAAGAGTTTTAAAATTCATGTATGCTTTTGGTGAAATATGAATCAGCAGTTTCCTTGGCAACCAGTCGGCCGTGATGAGGATTGACCAAACAACGGCGATGGTCGACGGAGAATTCTTCTTCTCTCGGTAGAGCCAAACGAGAAATTTCAGTGTAAAGAAAGAATCGGAACAGCAAGGACGTACAAAGTTTTTGCTCCGCAGGTAAGAATATAATTTTCGTATTGCCATTTTTTTTCTTTGTCCATAATTTTTATCTTGAATTGCTGTAGAAAGGAGCAAAACTCGGGACATACAGCGACGCTCGCCGTAGGCGGGTTTGGAAAAAACAACATGCGGAGATCTCGGCGGGAAAAGGATCCGTATCGGTTGACTCCGATTGAGAACCCTGTCAAGTTTGTTCAGTACGTAAAAAATAATGATTATTAAAAGCATTAATTCAGCGGATAACTCGATGATCAATCACTTTTTTGAAATATACTGGAAAATAATTTAAACATTATCTTCTTATGCCCTGTTCTATTTAACTTGGCATTGCAGAAGCTTTAATTCAAGAACTCACGTGATTGAGCAGAAGCTTCGAAAGTTTGTCCGAGAGCAACAGGAGGAAATTCCACAAATTAGACCTTCACGACGCTACTATTATGAAGAGGAAGCAGATCATCAGCCCAGCTCAAAGCATGATTTCAATTTCAATCAACCGGAAGTTGAACGGGAGCCTGTCACGCTTAAGGTATGATTAGCTTTGATTTAATGACTGACTTAACAGCTCTTTTCAAGGCGTTTCAGAGGTAGGATGCTAATTAGATTCTTAAAATTCCTAGACGGATAAAAGCACTGATTTGGACATGCACCGCGTTCATCAAACCAAAAAATTGCTCGATGACCGTCGGCGTTATTTCGACGGTTTATCCCGGAAGGAGTCCGGAGAACTGTCTATGCAAAAGCCGAGTTTCATGAACACGAGCTTTGAGAATGACCGAGCCAGCACCGCTTCGTCGTCTGACAAGTTTTCGATAAGCATGTCGGATTTGGATAAGGCTTCCACTGTGGCTACTATCGGGTCCTCCAATAATCGTTTCCCAGTTCGACAAGGCCAATGGGACAATTCATTGATCAATGAAGAGATCAGTGAACACGGGTTTGACACGGCACGCTCAGTGTCTTCAACGGGCTACCGCGACGGAGACGAGATGTCCTACATCTACTCCTCGGACGATGAAGCTTTGCTGGTGACCATGGGGAGCCGTCGTGTGGTGCGAGATGCTAAAGGAACCAGAATCAACTGCCCTCCCAAACGGCGACCACGCCTTCGGGCTCCGCGCCAGTATGACCTGACTCCTGAAGAACGCGGCGTCTGGGTGAAGGCACCAGGCTCGAACTTTTCCTTGGAAGCAGTCAACGGCGACGTGAAGGAGGAAGAGGAAATGAGCAGCGACCTGGAAGCAGCCGTCAAGGCTAAGACGGAGCATCACAAGGTCCTCGTGGACTTCGAGCTCGAAGAAGAAATTGAGAAACGACGAAGGAATACTCGAAACGCCAATAGCCAAGCCAAGCTCAGCAAATCCCGTTTGAAGGATGATCCTGAGCCAGTTTTTGATCTGGAGAAACTCGTGCAACTTCGAAAGGAAATGAGCGAAATGGCACCCAGGCCTCTCTCACCGGCAAATTCGGCACATGAGGTTGAGGTCGTTCCGCCAACTCTTCGCCGCTTTCCGAGTCCGCCAGAAGACGAATTGCCGGCTCGTGACGGCGAACCTGATACATACAAAGTTGCGATCGCTCTGCTTTCACGACGTCCTAGTCCACCTCGGCTACGCGCGGCTCGTTCTTCTGCGTCGATCCAAGGCGATGCGGGCCCCACTCAGCGTTTAAGTCCTGTACGACAAATTATTAATCCTGATTGGACAAGTTCTGGAACGGATAGACACAGCGCACAATCTCCAGTACCTGGACGGCGAAATTCGCGTGCACGCGGTCGACATCGAGCACAATCTCCACCGCCAGCTCCGCGAGGCCGGCGTCTTACGGAACCTGGCCCACGACTTTCAGGAGTTGGTCGTCGCAATGCAAGCCCTGTTGCAGTACAGTCGACCCCTGGCCAACGCATTCCAAGTCCCAATCCGAGACCTAAACTTCCTGGTAGGCGCCATCCAAGCCCTGACTCGCGATCTTCGACTCCGGGCAGGCTCATGCAAAGTGCTGATCTTCCACCACGGCCGCCTGGTCGGCGCCATCCCAGCCCGGATCGACGCCAGGGGTCTGGCGGGTTGCTTCCAAGCTCAGGCCAGCAACCGCAGCACCTTGGCCGACGAATGCCAACTTATGACAATGATCATCGCTTAATGACACCAATTGGCCAAGCTCAAGTCCGTCCAGCTAATTGGTTCGGACCCGAAGTTCAGCTCACTGGACGACGCAATCCAGGTTCCCCACTGCCGCCTCCACGCGATCCTGACACACCTCCTTCGGGTCGACGCAATTCTGATCATCCAGCGCCGGGGCGACGCGCTCTTAACCCCCCAGCACCGGGACGACGCGCTGCTGACCCACCGGCACCGGGACGACGCACTGCTGACCAACCGGCACCCGGAAGACGCGCTTCTGAACAACCGGCACCTGGGCGACGCGCAGCTGACCCACCGCCGCCGGGTAGACGGAATTCTGGACCACCAGCACCGGGGCGACGGAATTCAGGCACCGCTGGATCCAGTGCTGGTCAAGCTTCGAGGGAACAGACTGGTACTCAACAGCAAGACAGAGACCGGATTAACGCTTTCCTCAACCAACCGAGACAGGAACCACGCATTGCCTTCACAACCCCCCGACCAGAATCAGCGGAGGTCAGCGTCCTCTTCCATGGCGGGAGCAGTTCGGACTCCTCTTCTGAAGACGAAGGCGAATGTTCACAGCTCCCATTTCCGTGGGGGAAAATTGTGGAGGAGCACCGTGAGAAAAACGGCAGTAACGTTCCATTGATAGCCGGACCAAAAACCGCAGCAGCGTTCAGCATGGAGCGAGCAATGAAGAAAAAGGCAAAGCAGGAAAAAGCAATCTCGCTGGGAAAAATTGAGGTGGGTTTGACAACAAATCATTGTTAACGGACAATCACAATAACTATCCTTGTCTTATGTTCACAGCCTCCCCGGTCAGGACGTGAGTTCCGAAGCTCGCCAAATGCTTCTAACTCATTTCCACTGGTCGTTACTATCCCACCATACTTGCGAAAACCGACGAAGATGCAGGCACTCATGATCCAAAGCGTGATCGATCAGAACCGTGGCTTGAACCGAGAAGAAGAAGCCGCCTACCGGAGTCGTCTTCCGCTCAACCATTCTCAGCCGAACACACCCCGCGTCACTACCTACCCGGGCCACGACGACCCCAGCTTGTCTAAATCCGAGCATGTCCACAACAAGCTGCACCGCCTCATTTCGGAGGAGTACGACCCGACCTATTTGACCTACTCCAATGATCCACGCTTCCTTGAGCTCATGGAAGCACTCGAGCCGGCCTTTGAAGTCCCACCAGTCCAGCCGAAAGAGGCGGAACATGTTGAACTTCTTCGACCAATTTCTGCAGGCACGAGCTTCAAGGTTCCTAAGAATGCTACCGAAGAAATCGTCGAAGTGGAATTTGACGTGGAGCAAATGACACGAGCTCTGTCCAAGCCATCACTCATTCTCTAATCGTCCAAATTCAAGCCTCAAGCCAAAGCAAGACTGAGATACTAACGGACAAAAATTAATCTTAGTTTAGTAATGATGCCTATAGGAAAGCTATATTGCGTCTGGTAAAGGTAACAATGAATCTCAATAAAACCGTACGATCATACCACACATGATTAAACATTTGATTGAATTCTAATAAAAATATCGCAAGGCGCTGGTGATACCACTATACTATGGTCATAAGATGATAAATTAAAGGCTTGAGTGAGACTAGTAAGATTTAAAATGCAAATCGTAAGAAAATATATTTTTTTGCAAAAGTATATTTTATACCTTTATTGGAAGAAGATCGGAAGAAAGAATCGAAACACAAGGTAACGAGTATGTCATTCCGAATTCGAATTATTGAAGTGGTGGGGGTGATTGGTAACCCCCCACTCGACCAGTCTTATAGACCTGGAGGGATTCGAACCCCCGGTCTCCACATATAGAGCTGTGGTTTTGCTCGTAAGACCACGGTATTTCATGGAAAACTCAACTGTTTTTGACCTATTTACCCCAAGGTCCTGCAACGCTCGGAGATTTCCGAACTAAGCTCAGCATTAGGTTGACGGCCGGAAAGACGCATGTAAACATAGTAAGAAAATCGGCAAGTGACTTTCGCTTATACTCTAGCACTGTCTGCATGGAAGGCAGAGGAGTCGGTGCTCGATTTCTCATTGGCCTCCAGTCATATGACAAGGTTTCTTGAAGCAACGCGGTATTTCGGTTCTAAAGTTGTATACATGGAGTTCTAATGTTTTCGAAACTGCTGTCAGCTGTGCAAATCGCAAATCATTCATTGCTTCTCAAAATTCAGTATAATTTTTGACAATTGTAATTGTTACTAACAACTGCACCGTCTACCTTACGTTTACGTTTCGAGCTGGACAGTAGTGGTACACTGAACGTTATGGAGACAAAAGACTTGTAAGCGATGTCCATACTTCTGTTTAAAAACTCAAACGTTTTCTATCAATTTATGAAATTGTACGTTGTAAAACTGATACTGAAGGTAAGCACATTCGACCTACACTTCGAAATCCGGATTGAGAATTTGAGAATTGAGCGGATTTGAAGGTTCAGCTTCGGATTTAATCCTAGATTCCAGACTGAATGAATGCTGGTTAATTTCGCTGATCAACAACTCTTAAAATCGAGGTTATAAAAATACTAAAAATGTATACCTAATACCTAACAGATTTGAACATTAGTTTTAGTGTTGAGTCGGGAGATGCAAAGTTTGTTAAAAATAAATTAAACTTAATAAATTGATTTCAAATACACGAAATCTCTAGTTATTATGTTCGGCTTTTCAAGTGCTTGCGTCGAAAAATTTTAATGATCTTGTTAACCTTCTCGTAAACGTGAATCCTACCGATGACATTAATTAGGGCTCTCTCGACGCCAAATAATTTTATTGGTTGTGGGTTTTTGCGATATATATATTCTCAATGAACCAATGTACAGCTTCACCATCCACAATAGGAATTTCTTTTGGTCTCTAATTAAAGTTATGATTTTTTCAAGCTGACCCTGTGGAGGTGGAGTGTCCGACATCGGAATCGGCGGAACCGAAATCAGCTGAGGTCTGTGTCGATTTCTATGACGAGAGCAGCTGGGACATCTCGTTTGAACACAAAGACAAATGTTCACCACTTTAATTTCCATGGCTGAAGATCTTATCTTACGGAAGCGTCGCCAAAAGAAGAGCAGTAACGCTTCGTTGATAGGCGGACTGAAAAGAGCAGCTACGCTTAGCCTGTACTGGACGAGAAAGAACAAGACACAGTAGACGAGAACGAGAGCAAGGTCAAAAGCTCAAGTTCGTTTGGTAAGTACTTCGTTTGATTTCGGATTTCCAAGCCTTGAATGAACAACTTTCGCAAATACTAACTGATCATTTGTTTTCTGACTACAGGACATGAGCTCCGAGCCTCGCTAAATTCTTCAAACTCATTCCAATGGTCCTGATTATTGTTTCTTTTGCGAACCGACGAAGACGAAGATTCAGTCACTTATGATTTATGATCCTTAGATCAATCACAATCGTGCGTGGCTTGAGGCCGAGGCCAGAAAAAGCCGCCACCTTCCGCTCAACCATTTTGAGTCTAATCCAACTAGTGAACAACATATACCCAAGCCACGACGACGGCCATCCAAATCTGAGCATGTCCACAACAAGTTGCAACGCCTAATTTTAGAGGAGTATGACCCGACCCTTAGGCCGAACATGTTGAATTTCTTCGTCCAATTTCTGCAGACACCAGTGACTTTCAAGAATTCAATCGAAGGTATCTCGAAGTGAAACTTTATGTGCAGAAAATGACACGAGCTGTGTCCAAGCCATCACACATTCTCTATTTCATCCAAATGCAAGCCTCCTACGAAAACAATATCTGGGATACTAACGAAAAAAAAAATAACCAATACTTTACTCATGCCTACATATAACTATAACATTGTTTGTCTCGTAACAATGAATTGTAATAAAATCGTACCATAATACCCATACAAGATCGAATGAACAGAATGGAGTAAAAATATGACACGGCGTTAGTAATGTACATTTACGAACCATAACCTGAAGCCTGATAAAGTACGATTAATTTAAAGTGTCCCTCAGGGGTAATTGTTATAAGGGAAAGAAAAAAGCAAAAGTTTATTTTCACACCTCTACATTTGATAATTCCTTGCTCTCCTATAGACACTTCATCGAATCTCATAAGGTTTCGAATTCGGTGGCTCAAGAACAGCAATAAATCCTGGAACTTCAGTCCATCTGGTGGGAATTGAACACCTGGTCCGATACAACTCGAGTCGTGTTGTTACCCGATCGACCATTACGTGTTACTGGGAGAAGGCTCCGTTTTTGACTTACTTGATCTTAGGGCTGCAAACATTGAGAAATTTGCGCACTAAGCTTGACATGACTGTATGCTATAATATCTGAATACAACTACTGTATAAAATGCGTCAAGTAATTTACGCTCTTCCTTTTCGACTAATTCTGTGCACAAGAGCGGCGTTGGTTGGCGATTTCTCATTGGCCTTCTCAAGCACATGGTCCAGTTTGTTCTAGGAACGCGGACTTTGCTAGCATCAGCTGTTCGAAACTTGGACTTTGTTTGTACATTGTACGTACATGACAAGTCTATAGAAGTGCTACTGATCTTGAACTACAAGTCATTACTAACAAGCTTTAAACTCTAATTATTAATGTTCAAAGGTCGTGTCTAGTTAGCTCGACTTGTTCGCATTCCAAGCCCGGCAACACGAACATGTTTTGTGCTAAACGGTTACCGGTGTCACGAGCGAGCAGTGTCCTTTAAACCCTATAACATTCATTATACGAGACGTTAGAATTAGAATGACCTTGCGACTGTGGACAAAATATTTTTGATTCGAACAAACAATCAATCTTTATTACCCAGTTACACAATTTAGAGTATTAAAACGACTAATTTGACAAGCAGGCCCAAGAAATATTATGAATTTGGTGTTACGTAGTCGACTGTGTGTGTCATTGTGTCAAAAGTTCGAATCCGTGAATATCAATTCACAAAACTAAAAGCTAAAACAAGCGTCTTATTTTAGGACTATTACTAAGTACTACCTTAATCCAACAATCCCTATAATAAGCGAGACAGCAATTTAATACGGGTCAATATTACAAGTTGCTGTAAGCGATCGTTGACCATGTTCTCTCCTGAAGACATTATACATTGGTTCCGTACAGATGTAATCAACCTCAATTACTACAGCATATTTAAAGAACAAAAAGTGTGGATTCTGTGTGTGATTCAGTAAGGCAAGTCAATTTCAGCAGGCAGGCTGTGTGTGTGTGGTGTTCTTCAAATACGGAATTAATTTAAAGTTGAGTTGCAAATGTGTGAAACCTTGTAGTTGAATATCGTGTCGATTTTGCTGACGATGATAAAGTGTCCTCGTATAATAGTTGTGAATAGAAATGACCCTTAGTTAGCAGTTCTCAATTTTGAAGCTACAGAGGAGTTGCGGCGGGAACGACGTTGTTAGCAAAACAGGCTTGAATCTCTGCCTTCTTTCCCACCACTTTGACAGCATATTGACCCACGTCAGTCAGGGCACAGCTCAAGACTTGTAACTGGAACTTCGTTTTACCCGAACCCGTCACGGAGTATTTTGAGGAGTCTTGAATTACCTTACCGTCCTTCAACCATTCAACTGAAATCGAGCCAATTATAGAATCTTAGTAAGTAAACTTTCTATAAAACAACTATAAGATTAATGATCAAGGGTTCTTACCAGATTGAGGAACCTTTTCGACTTCACAACTAAAAGTAGCTGTGTCACCTTCATGGACTGTAACTGAACGTGGGAATGCTTTAAAGGAAGGACTTTTTTGCTCCTCATTTGGAACTGAAAGACAAACGGAAGCTGAATTAGAAAATATCAAACAAACGTGTGGATTGACAAGCTGAGTAGCAGTATAAATGCTGTCTCAACGTACCCACAACGACTAGAGTACAGGAACTGAAAGCGTCCCCAGCATCATTGAATACTTCGCAGGTATAGAGGCCCTGGTCTTCAGGGAAGATCTCTGCTATTTTTAGTGTTCGTTGATCTCCTACACTATCGTAGTAAAAGTCTTTGCTCGGTTTGATTTCTTTGTTATTATGCAGCCAGACGACGTCAAACTTTGATGCTCCTGAATTTACAAGGATTGATTATAGAGTTAGAGGTAGCCCTTAAAGAAAGATAAGCCTGGAATTGGAACTGTGCTCTACCTGATACGCGGCATGAGAGTAGAACGGGTTCTCCATCATTGACTATTTTCGATTGAAGATGCTCTACAATC
Source organism: Ceratophysella communis (assembly GCA_009869905.1). NCBI lineage: Eukaryota > Metazoa > Arthropoda > Collembola > Poduromorpha > Hypogastruridae > Ceratophysella > Ceratophysella communis. Next base: position 9,529 of record VNWX01000033.1, read on the forward strand.
ACTGGGCATTTGTCGCCGGTGGACTTCGACTTCCCTGTATGAGCGTTGGGTCCATCCATTGCTAAGAATTTTAAATCGTAAGGACCAATTGATTACTGAATTAGTTTCGTTTCTAACTATTGATTCAGTTCTACGATTACTTACGAGTTACAGTCAGGGTGCAGCTGGTTTGTGTGGTTCCAACAGAGTTGGCGGCTGTGCAGACATAGGTCCCTTCATCTTCAGGGAACACTTCGGAGATGGTCAGGGTCGCAACTTTGTTTCTGTATTTCAGAGCTGCCACTTCGGAGGAAGCGAGTGGCTCTCCGTTTTTGGACCAGCTCACCTGGGGCTCAGGGTCGCCTTTGAATTCACATTTCATTTCCAGAGATTCGCCATCTTTGACGGTCAAATTCTTGAGGCTTGTCACGACTTCAGGAGAGGACATGGGGTCGTCGGGCACTGCAAATATTCCAGATGAATCGTGTTAGAATTAGTCTTAGCAAAACCCGAGCCGTATTTATTACGGATAGAGTTTGAAATAAAAATAGGTGTTCTTACATTCGAGGTCTTTGGTCCCTGATCTTGATCTGGACGGACTTCCAGTACTCAAGGTCTTTCCATAAGGCTTGGGAGTTCTGGGAGTCTCCCCATTTTGACAGTCGGGTTGGTTCAGTCGGTGTACTAGTACCACTTCCAATGGTAGAAGCCGCCTGTCAGAAACCATGAATTGAAGAATTAGATCCTGCCGACTGTGCAGCGATGGAATTTGACAAAATTTTGCAGTACAAAATTGCAAAAAGGACGTATTGCATCAAAAATTCGGCAATGAACCAAGTTCGACAATTCTGAGAGCCCAGTGTTTGTGCCAAGAATGCAAGATTTTGTCAAATTCACTGGTAAGGAACACTAAAACTAAACTCACCTTCTGACTCCCGTATGTGGAGGGGGTGGGGGTGGAATCGCTTGGGTTCTGGAATCGGTTTATTAATGGTTGGCATGGAATTCGTGATGGGCTTGGAGGAGGGCGTGTGAGAATGAGGATCAGCCGTATACCTCCGATCTAGCAGCAGACACAAAAATATTAGAAGACGGTCAAGATCAGAACCGCTTCACAAAAATAGTCACGCGTCCACTCAAATTCAAAAAAATTCCCAGCTTAAAAAACCGCACAGAAGGTCCTATCCAGCAACTACCGGCTAGACTGAGTCTACGTGTTGACTGACTACTTGGAACACTGACAAGGACATTGGTTAAATATGGAAACCAATTGGTGTTTACCGTCATGTATAAACTTTCTTCGATTCCAGAAGTACTCCTCGATCTACTCACGTACACTGACTAAATAACACTTCAAAGTGAACTAAGAATTGGCCTAAACATCAGGATGCTTGTAATGCATTTTTGCTTGAAATTGAGAGTTGAAATAGGAAAAGTGACAGAGACAGACAGACAAGACAAGGACAGAATTAGAGCGAACAAGAGCAGCGACAAATATTCAGACGGCATTTCGTCCAAGATGGCTCCGGACAAAATGCTAGTTCAGCTTGAATTGTTATCGAAAGCATTAGTTATAGGCGGAGCTGATAGACGAAAGAAGAGTGACAGATAAAGTCAAAACGACAGTTTGAAGACAGAAATCCAGTTACCTCCAGAATACATAATGTTATGAGCAAGTCGAGCCTGTTCAGGTGTTTCTGATTCACCTATTTTGAAACCAGAGAGGGTGAGCGTGAGAAGGTCAAAACACCGAATCAAAAAAGAGCAAAAAAAGAAACAAGAACTGTATTTCAGAATTTTAGGAGATGGGCTGAGTATATTTTGTCTAATCTTAATTAGATAATGTACGACTGGGAGCCAGACATACCTTGGACCCTTGTCTCGGCCACGGGTCACCAGGCTAGCAAACGAACACTTTGCGAAAGGTCAAGAGTAGGCGAAAAGAGAGACAACAAAGGGAGAAGCAGCCATTTGGTTTTGGTAGCAGAAACGAGAGCGTAGCGTAAATGTAGGTATGAAGCATATGCAAACGTATAAGATTTAGGCAGTTTTTGCTAGCGGCTGCATTTTATATCCGGTTTGAAGGCTGTTGATCGCATGCTACGTGAGAAAATTTAAGTATCGGATTTCAGTATGCGATCGACTGGCCTTAAACCACGGAAACACGTGCTGCCGCAGTTTTGTTCCTGCTTTAGGCAGTTGCAGTATAGCCCAAGGATCAAAATTAGCTAAGCATTTGAGCGAGCTGCCTCTGCTGTCCGGAAATCACCGGTCATGAGTCACGCAAGCAACTCAAAGTCCTCGAATACAGAGAATGTTGGCATGAGAGAGGAAGACAGCGTATAAGAACGTAACTATAAGATTCGAATATGCGAGACGGGCTACTAGTTTCAAAGCCGACTCTGAATTTATCCTAAAATAACTTATGACCATTTGAAACGGGAAAAGAATCGAAAAGAAAAATAGAGAAAAGAAAAAAAAGTCCACTCAATCAAATATTATTCGTATTTGTGTATGTTATAGATATGAATGCCATTGGTCACCTTCTACAATCACTACACAACTAGTTTCATCCGAGCCAAGGGAATTCGTAGCCACGCAACGGTATTTTCCAGAGTCTTCAGGTTTACAATCCACGATTTCTACGGTGACAACTCCGTCTGAATGAGTCATGCTGTACTCGTGCTTGCTCAACTCCCGAGATCCATGATACCATTTTACCTGTGCATTCAAATCGGAAATATAAGGGATATCGTATTAGACAATTATAGGGTCAGTTACTTTCTTAGGAACCTTGATATACTCTAATCCCAAAAATCGCCCTCTGACAATTTATACGTGAAACTCCAGCTAATTTCGACTCATGCAGAGCTTGGTTTCTTACCGTTGGCGTTGGTTTTCCGCTGAGACAACAGAGGAGCTTGCAAGAGGAGTAGTGGTACTGAACGACACGAGGTCGGAGATGGAACGTGAAGTTTGGAGCAGAGTCCCTTTCCTCATTCCAGAGTTTCCATTCAAGAGGCTTTCTCCTCCGAACTGGCGTTTCTGGGATGTAGGCGGGTACTTCTTTGGGCATTGCTGAAAAGGTACAAATCACCAATTGGTTAATAATGCATCTACTTGAAAAAAGACCGGTCAAGGACACTTACGTTGAACGTTCAGGAACACAATTTCTTCCCGGTAACCATAATGATTTTCAGCTCGAATCACATACTCTCCTCTGTCTTGACACTTGACTCGGTTGATGACGAACGTGTAGTCCTCACCCTAAGCGAAAAAAGCCGTTAATCCCGGCTACGATTTCGATATCGCGCCATATACACTTCACAATTTCCTGACTTACCTGATACCGCTTCATAAACTTGACACTTTGCTTCAGTTCACTGTTATTGTGATACCAGCTGAGAGTGGGGGTTGCGGTCGCAATCACGCGACACGTGAATTTGGCACTCTGTCCCTCGTAAGAGAAGGTGCTGCGGGGTTTGATGACAAATCGTGGGGCGGCTTGGCGTCGATCTAAAGAAAAATTAATGCAGCTTCGTCAGATCGAGCGCTAGAGTTTTAAGGCTTGCTCTACTGTATACCACTTACCGAAGTAGGTATCGTGTATCCTATACTTCTCGACGTGAAGTTTCCGGAGAGACGAATATTCTGCCATGTGGCCCAGAGGCAGCAGACAATCGTCCCAGTAAGGATACTTAGCCTTCATTCGATCGCGTAATGACAGGAATCTGCCATTGTCAATCGGGGTCGTTCGTGCACTGTGGTCACCAGTCAACCAGGCGTGGGCTAGGCACTCGTGGGCTGTCATGCGCTTCTCTTTGTTCTTTACCAGAAGGTGTTTGATAAAGTCACGACCTTCTTCAGAAACGCTAGCAAAGGACTCTTCATCAAAGTCCCAGTCGCAGGCCTTGACGTTCTTCAGTGTTTCGATATCGTTCTCACCTGCGAACGGCGATAGACCGCTCAACCTAGAATACCAATACAACGTTATACTCAGTATTTCACGGAAATTGGTTTTGGTAAACAGGGATTAGAGTAGAGATGTAGGCTTGCTTACAGAACGTAGGCTAGAACACCAACAGCCCACATGTCAGTATAGAACCCGACTGGTTCTCTTTCAACAATTTCGGGTGCTGCAAATTCGGCTGTTCCAGTTGAGATTTTGACAACTTCGTTCGGGTCAAGTTTGGTAGCCAGACCAAAGTCGATTAGTTTGACGTTTGTACTTGTTTTGGTATGGCACATGATGTTTTCTGGCTTGATGTCTACAAAATAAACCGTAAACAACTGTAATATTCCGTTTCCCAGAATTCCTTTTAGTTGTAAACTTCGAAAGCGTTTACCTAGATGGATAATATTCCGCTCGTGCATGTGTTTGACGGCTTCACAGATCTGCCGCATGTAGTTGATCACTTCGGCTTCTGACATTTGGTAACCTTCTGCCGTAATTCTTTCGAATAGCTCACCACCCGACAGGCTGTCAATAAGAACAAAATTGTTAAGTAAAATCCCAATATTATGAAGTTACAACGGCTCTGTAAAGAAATACGCACAACTCGTAGATAAGGACCATCTCGTCATCATCTTCAAAAGCATCATGAAGATTGATCAGCTTGGGATGGTGCAGTTGGTTCATGATGTCAATTTCTCGTCGAATTAGTTCCTTTTCTAGGGCATGAGATACTGGAATGAACTTAGCAGCAAAAATGTGACCACTGAAAATATATTCAAATTATATCAGTACAACTCTGTATAACATTAAAGCGTATACTTTCTTCTGTAGAGTAGTAATTCTTACGTCTTTTTCTCGCGACAACGATGTACAACACCAAAGGCTCCTGTTCCGATCTCCTCAAGAATATCGTAGTCGTCGTAAACGCTTGTCGTTTTGATGTCAACTGGTTGAGGAACGTATTTTGAATAGATGGATGATACTAAGGGATAGTTAAAATTGAAATTAAAACACGCAGGTGTAAAATATTCCTCATCTTTTGCTCGCAGCTTGCTTACCGTACTGGTCATAGTCCTTAACCTTTTCGTCGGCGCGTCCACGGATCTTCTTGCCGGTTTCGTCAACTACAAACATGATAAGTAAATGAACTTTAGTTGACGTTCATCCTATATAACTTTTAGTATAATTTTCTCTCCATATTCACTGACCTTCGTATTCTCGTTTCTGTACCTTCTTCTTGCCCAAGTCTTTGGTTTGGACAATAGAGGTAACGTCAGAGGGATCGCTTCGACCGTATATATTCTAGAATAAAATACTTTTAGTGGTAATTCATTTTAAAAATCGATGATGTTCAACGCTAAAAATTCAAGTTACCTCAGCGTAGACTCTGAATTCGTACTGATGACCTGGGCTGAGACCAGTGACTTGGATGCTGGTCAGCCTTGTGTTTCCAACTCTGATCCACGATGTCATCGGATGTTCTCGTTTTTCGACCAGATATGAGGAAATCTGACTTCCGCCGTCTAAATAGAATTTAAAAAGTTAATTAGGCATAAAGAAACAGCCTAAAATCACTACATTATTATTTTGAATACATACCGTATAGTGGTGGTTGCCAAGATACTGCAAGAGTATCTGTGCCCAGGTTATCGACAACTGGGAAGCGTGGTGGTTCAGGTCGGTCTACACAAATGTAAAACATGCCAATTATCATTTCCACGAATCTACCACCGATACATCGCTGAAATAAGGGAAAATGTACGTACCACTGATTTGGATCTTGATAATGGCATTGTCCATGCCTAACTCATTCTCAGCTAAAATGCTGTAAGGCCCGTTGTCAATTCGGCTAGCATCTCGAATGGTAAGAACAGCATGTCGCTCCTTGACCTCCACGTGAAAGTGAGCTCCCGACTCGATCTTCTCTCCGTCCTTGAGCCATGAGATCTTGGGCTTTGGTACACCTGTGAACGGAATCTTGACCACGACATTCTCGCCCTTGTCGAAATAGGCCGTGTCCCTGAATCGTGGTGGGACATGCAGTTTCGGTGGAGTCATGATCACCAACTCCGCCCTGCTTGATTTAGCTCCAGCCTTGTTCACTGCACGGCAGACGTACTCATCGGCATCTTCGCCATAAACGTCGTAGACGGTGAGCATGTACGTGTCGCCGTCATGCGAAATATGGTACTTGCCACCGTGCGCAATATCTCGTGCACCTTTATACCACGTAACGGTTGGAGTTGGCTGTCCGATAATCTTGCAGCTGAATGTGGCGTTCTTTCCTTCCGTGGCCATGGCGTTCTTGAGCGGAACTACGATTTCTGGTCCCTTGGCTGCATGTGGGTCAACCACCTTGATGGACGCAGATGATGGGGATGGCGGTGATATACCAGCCAAGTTCTGAGCGTGGATTCGGAACTCGTAGCTTCGGCCTTCAATGAGATTGCTAACATTGAACTGGTTCGGGAGGCAAATAGCAGGGTTAACACGTTGCCAGGAAACTGTTCCCACTTCTCGTTTGTCGATCCAGTATCCTTGCAGTCTTGAGCCGCCATCTTTAGAATTATATACAACGGTAACGGTTATGTATTGAATTTCGGGTGCATTTTATTTTAAAACTGTTGCCGGGATTGATATTTATATTAGGCTCGGTTAAAGTGTAACAATGCATCTGCGCCTTAAGTTAGTACCAAGACATGCAGTTTCAAAGAACTTACCGTCTTCCGGTTTGGTCCATTCCAAATGGACGAAATCTCCTCCAACCTCCGTGATGATTGGAGCACCCGGTGCACCTTCGCGAATTAAAATACAAATTAAAATGTTATTCACAGTAACAACAAATTAATTCAGGTTTCGTGTTCGATTTACGATGCCTTACTCGGTGGATCAAACGGTGCCTTGGCCTTGATTGGATTGAGACCTTCCAGTGGTGGTCCCATGCCGTTCTCGTTGCAGGCCTATTTGAATAAACAATTTGATTTAAGGCAAAGACAGAACCGATATTTCAGATTATGAGCCGATACTCACCATGACTCGGAACAAGTATTCCTGACCCTCGGTCAATCCCTGGACCAAACACGTCGTTTCCTTGACTAACGTTGCAACTGTCACCCAGTAATTGCTAGAAATATCTCGGCGTTCAACAACGTAGTGAGTGATCTTGAGACCTCCATCGTAGGCCGGCTTGTCCCAGTTGAGAGTGCACATATGTTTCGAAATATCCGAAATCGCCAGTGGCCCTTGTGGAGCAGATGGTAGACCAGTGATGTATACAGTGAAAGATGCGCTTACGCTTCCGCTCTCATTCTTGATCTTGATAGTATAGTCTCCAGCATCATCTTTCACAATGTCCTTGATGTAAAGAACAAAGTAGTCATCAAAGATGGTGATTTTGATATGAACTGTTTCCACGATCTCCACTCCATTCTTGAAGATTTTGATAATCATGGGCTGATCACCAGAGAATTGAACCTTGATCTTTGTATTTTCGCGTTCAGGTAAGAACAGTTCGTTTGGACAACGATCAATTCTTGGTGGAGATCCAATGCGAACTCGGGCAGAAGTGTATGTGTGGCCGAGCAAGTTGGAGGCTTGGCAGGTGTAGTCACCCTCATCTCCGTCTTGGATGTCAGTTATGATTAGACGGAAAACTCCGCCGTCGACTTCTTGACGAATCCTGACATTGTATTGGATTTCACGACCGTTCTTCAACCAGCGCGGCGTTGGTGGAGGCTTCCCTGTAGCTTCACATTCCAGTACCAGCTGTTTGCCTCTTGGACTGGACGTGTTGGACAGTGGGCGAATGAATTCGGGACCCTCGCCACCAACAACTTCTTGAATTCTGACAGGAGTGGCACAGGTTGATGGGTCGCTTCTTCCTGCAGCGTTGACTATTTGAATAGAATACAAAAAATTAAAATACACCCGAAATCAGATTTGATCATGTTCACAGCTTGCAATAAACCCACCTGCAAACACCCTGAACTCATAATCTCGACCTTCCGTCAGGCTCGACACAGTTACGTTCAAATCAGTGATGTTGTACTCGTGACATCTGTACCATACACTGGATCCTACTTCTCGTCTTTCCACGATGTAACCGGTGATTCTTGACCCACCTATGAAAGATACAATGTCTTTGAATTCTTCGCATACATCTCACAGATATTTGAATCCAATTTGTTTTCATTTAAACTTACCATCGGTCTTGGACGCCTCCCAAATCAAATCCGCATAGCCACGACCAACCTTGGTGACTTGTGGTTGTCCTGGTGGACCTGGAACGCCGAATTTACCCTTCATCTTGAAGTGATTAGATGGTGGAGAAGGTTTACTGAATCCGGCAACATTCTTAGCCTTGATTCTGAATTCATATTCGTGACCCTGAACAAGATTATGCACAGTGGATGTAGTGTCCTTCACTAAGTAATCATTAGCAGCTCGCCAGTCCTGATCTTCTGCCACATCTCGGAACTCAATCTTGTAGCCTTGTACAGGGCTGCCACCATCACTAATTTCAAGCAAACAACAATCCGGTTAAGAATTAAAAAGCTAACCAGGTGGATTCGAATCAGGCATAAAACCATCCCTTACTTGTATGGTCTATCCCATTGAAGGGTAGCGGAGCTGGTGTCCCAGTCGATAACCCTCGGTTGGCCTGGTGCGTCTGGTACCGTGAACGGGAATTTAGCTGTGATAGGGTTCAGCGAATCAAGCGGCAAGCTGACGCCATATTGATTTTCAGCGCGAACTCGGAAGGTGTACTTCTTGTTGGGTTCGAGTCCAATGACGTCGTAATGGGTGCTTCGAACGAAGCTGGATACTCGGACCCAGAGTCCAGTAATAAGGTCGAGTTTTTCAACAACATAGTTCGTGATGGGCGAACCGCCTAAGACATGAAAAACAAAATTGATATACTGCTAACTGCTTGCTTATATCAACTTATTTCAGTTAACTTACCGTCATCTAGTGGTGGTTTCCAGCTCAAGGAACAAGTTTCAGGTGTGATATCCGTACAGTCGAGCGGGCCTTGTGGTGGTCCTATAACAAAACCGCAAATCATTACTTCCAGTTACCGAGCATTTACATTCAGTGTATGTATTCAACCAATACGGTGGACCTTACCAGGCTTGTCAACAACCAATACTCTGCAAGAAGCAGTATCCGAACCCTCAGAATTGACAAGCTGAATGGTATATTTTCCGCTATCCCCTCGTCGCGCACATTTGTTGACGAAGGCCGTCGAACCGGATTTGGTGTCAAACTTGATCCTATCATCCGGAAACACTTCTTCCGCATTGACCGTCCAGGTAACCTTCGGCAATGGACTTCCCAAGAACGGAACCGTTATAGTGAATTCCTCTCCAGCAATAACGGTCATATCCCGAATGCTTAGATCACTCGTGATACGAGGAGCACATGGCGGGGGTTGACATAGGATCATGTCCGAGTTGGAGCTGAACTGTCCTTGACCGGCTGCGTTGATGGCTATTGGAAGGATCGCACATATTCAATTAATTTTTTTGCGTATTAATCAAATTAACGACGGTTTAGACTTACCAGCAACCCTGAATTGATATTCCCTGCCATCTTGCAAGTTGATAACCCTGAACGACAAATCTGGGATAAGAGCATGCGAGGCCTTGGTCCAAACATCTTCGCCCTTCATTCGCTTCTCAATTACGTAGCCCTTAATCATACTGCCACCATCTGTAACCAATATTGAAGTTAAGCTTAGTATTGTTACACATTACATGCACCTGCTTATGCTTTACCGGATGCACAGATGTTAAGTTCTGGACTATTAGGTTGCTAAAAGATATTCGATTTTTGCTTACCCGTTCGAGGTTTGGTCCAAGTCAACGTGATGGAGTCCTCTGTGGTTTCAATGGACCGTGGCACACCAGGTGGACCTGGAGGATCAAATGGATGACGAGCTCGAATAGGCTCAGTAGTGTTAACTGGGTCGGAGATTCCGTAAGCATTTTCAGCCGAGATTCTGAATTCATAGTCTTTGCCGATGGTAAGATTCCTGACACGACAGTAGGTGGTCGTAATGTAGCCGCTAACTTTGGTCCATGTACTGGAACCAGTTTCCCGTCTCTCCACAATATAATTCGAGATTTCAGCTCCGCCATCAAATTTGGGTGGACTCCAGGAAATGGTCAAGGAATCTCCGGCGAATTCGTCAGCTCGAGGATTCTGTGGTGGGCTAGGACGGTCAAGTACGCGAACGTTGAGTGACGCTGTGTCGAAGCCAGATGGATTCTTGACATGAAGTTTGTAATGCCCAGTGTCGGACCGTTTCGAGTTTTTTATTACAATACTGGCGTAGTCATCCCCGGTCTGTATGAAGACTCGAGAATCAGAATCATCGAGAAGGAGGTCATTGGCAAACCAACTGGAAGTTGGTTTCGGGAATGCGACAAATGGAATGCTAATTGAAAAGTCTTCTCCAGCTCGGACCGTGAGGTCACGAATGCCGCCGAGATCCAGTTTGGGTTTATTGGGCTGCTCTTCAACAAGAATTCCGTTCGAGGGTCGACTCGGGGGACTCCGTCCCACATCGTTCACCGCAATCACTCGCATCTGGTACTCTTCCCCTTCGCGCAAGTTCGGTACTGTCATGGTGGTCGTTGGGTGAGGATAGTCATTCACATCAGTCCAGTCCTTGTCGTTCTTGCCCTTCTTTTGAACGATATAGGACTTGACGCGACTGCCACCGTCATTGCTTGGTGGACGCCAGGAGAGCGTGATTGAGTCCTTGGTCACACGGTCTGGGCGTGGCGGGTCAGGTGCTCCAGGAACGAATCTCTGAGTACCGGCTGTGATTTGTTGAGAGGGCTTAGATGTTCCCGTGCCAGCATCCTATAAGTTAACGTAGTATTAGAAGAGTTGATAAGCGATCTATACCTAGTAGACAACTGTAGCTTATTTTCTGACTTACCGTAATAGCAACAACTCTGAATTCATACTTCATGCCTTCATGAAGTCCTTGCACCGTCATTGTCGTGTTCTGAGTTGGGAACGCGTTAACTTTGACCCATTCACCTCCACGATCTCGCTTTTCAATGTAGTATCCTGTAATCGGTTGACCTCCAGTATCGGAAGGCGGTCGCCAAGCCAGAGACGCCGAATTTGGAGTGTACGACAAGATCTCTGGAGGGTCGGGTGCACCTGGTGGGTTAAACGGACTCTTGGCCAAAATCGGTCCACTTTCGAGCGGTTCTGACAATCCGTACAAGTTTTCAGCTGCTACCCTGAACACATATTTCTTGCCTTCTTCCAAACCCTTGACAGTAAACTCGGTGCCAGGGCAATATCCAGGAACTGGTTTCCAATCATTTGTTCCATATTCACATTTCTCAAGGACGTATCCATTGATTTCTGCACCACCATCGTCTTCTACTGGCTTCCATTGCAGTGTCACAGAATCTCCCGTGATCTTAGTGGGCACAATAGGGCCACCAGGTGGACCAGGTTTATCCACAACAATGACTTCAAAGTCGGCCTTATCTGTTCCGAACTCGTTAGTGGCTTCGATTGTGTATTTGCCAGAGTCACCTCGAACAGAAGAAGCGACGTGAAGTTTGGTCTTGGTGCTCTTGGTGTCACTAGCAATTCTATTAGACAATGGAAGAATCTTATCATCTTTGGTCCATTTGATGGCCGGAGTAGGTGCACCCGACAACGGGATATCAATGTTGATTGGCTCTCCAGCTCGGACTTTGATTCTTCGTCCCAAGAGACCATCCAAGTTGAGCTTCGGTGGTTCGCGCATTGGTCTTGCAGTGATTGGATGCGAAGTGTCTGAAGCAGGTCCCGTACCAGCAGCATTCACGGCGGAAACCCTGTATTCGTATTGATGGCCGTCGCTGACCTTCTCATCATTGAACTCAGTATTCCTGACCGGGTCCTTGTTGACCTTAACCCAGCGTGGATTATTCAGATCTCGTCGCTCGATTTCATAGCCAATGATGGGTGATCCACCATTGGAAATCGGCGGTGACCATTTGATCTTAATGTGGTCTTTATCAGTGTCAACGGCTTCTGGTCGTCCAGGCCGGCCAGGTGTGTCAAATTGGTTCTTGGCAATAATTGGTTTATCCGTAGTCAGTGGATCAGAACGACCCTGAAGATTGTCCGCCATGACACGGAATTCGTATTTGGTTCCTTCTGTGAGTCTTGGGACAACGGCGTGGGTGTTGCGTGGGTCGATAAAATTAACTGCCGGTACCCAGCCTCCGCCATGAGTCAGATCTCGTTTTTCAATAGCGTAACCACTGTAAATTTAAATTAAAATGTGTCTTAATTTTTCGGGGTATCTAAAAATACCGCTGGATATTACTTATCAAACTTACGTAATTTCGCTTCCGCCGTCATCCTTCGGCTTGAACCAAGACAAAGTGACACTCTGTGCGGTCACTTCTTCGTAGTTTAATGGACCTTCGCAAGGGCCTGGTCGATCTGTCAGCAACAATTAGGTATATTACTTTAAAATCACATGCTTTTGCTGGACATATATATACTGTAGTTACAGGCTACAGCCACGAGTAATTACCAAGCACTGTGAGTTTGAAGGACCCTTCGTCTGAGCCGTACTCGTTCTTAATTCTTAGCACGTACTCGCCAGAGTCCGAGCGCTTTGTGCTGACGGTGTGCAAGATTGTATGGTTGGGAAGCGCCGAAACCGTGGTTCTTTCGTCAGTAAGCACCTCCTTTCCGTTCAACTTCCAGCTCACTTCGGGCTGTGGTTCTCCAACGTAGTTGATGTCGACGTGGAAGATTTGACCGCACCGAATTCGGATATCCTTCATCAAACTCGTGATTTTGGGTGCCACTATACCAATACACAGAAAAAATTATCCAAATGGTATGCGGGTTTAGACAGCTGATATTGGGTGTGAGTGTGAACTTACATCGTCTTGGTCGGCACATGATCATATCCGAAGGTTCCGAGGCTAAAAAGAGCAGAAATTTTAAAATAAAAAATTCTAATAGGAAACAAGTATTTCTCTAAAAGCTTTAAAGCATGACACATGTTTTGCTTACGCTCAGAATTTCCGGCCTTGTTGACACAAACGATTCGGAATTCATATTCTTGACCCTCCGTCAAACCATCAACCACGCCCTGTAAGCACAGATATTATTAAACATTTGTTTCAGGCATCGGTAATAATTTTAGTGCAGATTTATAATAGATAACATACGTGAGGCTGGTTGCCGGGAACTTGGGTGGCATTCATCCAGTACGGACTTCCCTTCTCCTTCTTCTGGATGATATAACCAGTTAATGGACCTACAAAACGGTAATTAATCTAATAAGTCAGTCATCTAGACTAGGCCAATATAAATAGTATAAATAAGTACAAACACATACTTCCACCAGTGTTCTTTGGAGGCTTCCACGCCAATTCGACGCGGTCCTTATCCCAGTCCGTAATTTCAGGTTTATCAGCTTTGTCCGGAACATCTGATGCAAAATAGTCATTGATTATAACAAATTCTACGGTCAGGAAACTATCGTATGTACCAACTTACCGAAAGCATTCTTGGCAATAATACCCTTGGTAGTGGCCAAAGGTTCAGATTCACCAATTGCCGTGACGCATTTCACCCGGAACAAGTACTCTTTATTATGAATAAGCTTGGGCACATCGGCCGTGCAAGTGTTGGAAATGCAGGCCTCTGTCCATGTTCCACGGGAAACGTCCATCTTCTCCACAATATAATGTAAGATTGGCGAACCGCCATCGTCAAGGCAAGGTCTCCAGGCCAATCGGCAGCTCTCATTAGTAACATCGCTTACTTCAAGCGGTCCCTCAGGAGCTAAAAATTGAGAAGCAACAATTATAGACCTAAACACCCCGAAAAATGACTATGATTATTAGAAAATATCGTATGAATTCACGTACGTCCTGGTTTGTCAACGACGGTGACATTGGCTGATGCTGAAACAGATCCCAGATCATTCTCGAGAGTCAGCACATATCGTCCAGTGTCACCTCTCACGGCCTTTGGTATATCTAATGAAGTAATGGATCCCGTGGTGGTCACTTCCATCCTGTCACCCGTCTCCAATTTCTTGCCCTCTACAGCCCATGTAGCTTTGGGAGGTGGGGAACCTGAAATGGGAACTGCGAAGCTAATTCTCTGCCCAGCACGCACAACCAAGTCTTCCAAGAATGAGCGATCCATGTGTGGTCCCATGAAGCGTGGCTTGGCAACAATGGGCCTGGATGGGTCACTTGGATCTCCATTTCCAGCTTTGTTGACGGGAATAATTCTAAACTCGTATTCTTCTCCTTCCGTCAATTTCGGTACCGTGGCTTTTGGCACGGCTCCGGAGACTTCAGCTGCTTTGGTCCATTGTCCGAACTTAGGTTTCTTTTCGATAATGTATTTTTCAATTGGAGAGCCACCATCATTCTTGGGTGGTGCCCATTCCAAGTCAACATGGTCACGATCCCAGTCAACCACTTCTGGGGCCCCGGTTTTACTTGGTTTGGAAAACGGATCTTTGGCGGTTATGGAGGTGGTCGCTGTTAGAGGTTGAGATTCGCCTTGCCGATTGACCTGAAATATTCAAAGTTTAAATCTCAAATATGGAGGCAAATTAACTAAGAAAAACCACTTAAGTATTTTTTTCTGGTTTACTTACCGCCTTGACCCTGAACTTATACTCATGGTCCTCAATCAGATTGTCCACACGCATATTCGTTCCGCTCGCTTCGCCGACTGGAATCCAGCGCATGTTCTCTAGATCCATTTTCTCAACCACGTAATGTAGAATCTCGGAACCGCCGTCGTCCACCGGTGGCTTCCAAGCGAGATTACATGAAGACTTGGTGACATTACTTGGTGTAAGTGGAGCCTGTGGTGGAGATGGAATATCCAGCACTGTGACTGTTACCGTGGCACTGTCTGTTCCGTTTCTGTTCTTTGCAGTCAGAGTGTACACACCGCTGTCTCCACGTTGAGCATTGACCACTTTGAGCTTCGTGGAGTAGTCTTCGTTGGTTATCTTAATATGCTCGTCGGGTAGCACGGACATGCCCTTGAGCGACCATTCCTTATCCGGTGGAGGTTCACCAGACACGGGAACGTCGAATTCAAAGTTGTGGCCAGCAAGAATTTTGATGTTCTTGAGAGCACTTTGATCAATTTTAGGTGCCATATTCTTGGGTCTGGCAATGTGTGGTGCCGTTGGGTCGGATGCTATCAATCAAAACAAGACTGTTATTATATTGCTTGGTAATCAGTCAAACGGATTAAAATCTAAACGACTTACGTATGCCCTGTCCACCTTTGTTGACCTAAAAGATCAGTACCAATTAGTATTAGGTCCGAAGAAAATGCATTTAATGAACAGCAGCAACTATTGTTTACTTACCGCAGACACTCGGAATTCGTACTGCGTGCCTTCTACAAGGCCCTCAGCCCGTCCGGTGGTAACATCGCCAGGAATATCGGCGGCCTTTTCCCAGTTTCCGTACTTATCTTTCTTTTCGATAATGTACCCAGTGATCGGATTGCCTCCATCGTTCTAAATTACATAATATCAAATATAAGGGGATGTTCCTGTATTCCAGAACCAGCTAAACTTACCTCCGGTTTTTCCCATTTGAGTTCGACAAAGTCACGGTCATAGTCAATGATTTCGGGAGTGTTCATTTTGCCAGGGGCATCGAAGGGATTCTTAGCGACAATGGCTTGTGATGTGGTCAAAGGATCGGATTTGCCTTGCTTATTTACCTGAAAAGACAAGTTTTAGAATAATGCTACAGAAACTGTGTAAGTGAATAGGTTTAGAGACTGCATACTATTTATAATTGCTCCTCGAATTAAACATTTAATGTAACTTACCGCTGCCACTCTAAACTTGTACTTGTGACCAGGTACGAGTCCATCAATTTCCAAATTCAGCTTCGGCCCGTCCGTTTCACCAGCTGGCACCCAACGCCCAGTAGCTTCGTCCATTTTCTCCACTACGTACTTCTCAACAGGTTGTCCACCATCATCTGCAGGTGGGTTCCAGCTGAGTTTGCAACCTTCAGCATGCACGTCAGAAACTTTCAACGGACCAGTAGGTGGTGCAGGTCGATCCAATACGATCACTTCAACATCCGCAATATCTGTTCCGTTGATGTTGGAAGCAGTAATAGTGTAAGTTCCAGAATCGGCTCTTGTTGCGGATTTCACGGTCAATTTAGTGTTGTAATCTTCCTTTTGCACTTTGACACCGTCCCCAGATTTTACCTCCTTGCCTTTCAGGGTCCATTTGATATCCGGTGGGGGTTCACCAGTAACTTTCACATCAAAGTTGAAGGGTTGACCAGCCTTGATCTTTACTTGAATCAGATTGGTTCGGTCAATCTTGGGCGCGAGGTTTCTGGCTTTGGCCAAAATTGGTCCAACAGAGTCAGAAGCTTCTCCAGGGCCGGCAGCGTTGACCTGTTCATGAGAAAATGTTAGTAGAGTAAGCATCGGTATGTGTCCAATTTTGGACGCTATAAAATAGCCTTACAAAAAACTCCACGACTTACCGCTACAACCCTAAATTCGTATTGTTGACCTTCAGTAAGGTCGGGCACGGTAGCTGTAAGCTTATCACCTGGAACTTCCAAGGCTTTCTCCCAACTACCGAACTTGTCTTTCTTTTCGATAATGTAGCTCGTTATTGGGGCACCGCCATCTTGAGAATAATGGAAATTTATCAGTTAAGCATACACAGCGGAAATACTGCGTTCGCATTACCTTCAGTTGGAGGAGTCCACTTCAGGTCCACATGATCCTTGTCCCAATCCGTGGCCTTAACATTACCTGGTTTACCGGGTTCATCAAATGGATTCTTAGCTACAATCGTGGTCTCAGTCGTCAACGGATCCGATTCTCCCTCTTTCTGGAAGTTAAAGTGAAAGTTTAGAAACGTATTGGGACGGTTCAAATAAAGTAGTCATTAAGTACGTACGTTAACCGCGATGGTGCGGAACTTGTATTCTTGTCCAGGAGTCAAACCGGTAACATCTAAGCTGGGTTCAGTAGACTGTCCACAAGGAATCCACACGCCAGTCTCCGGATCCATTTTCTCGACCTGGTAGTACTCGATTGGGCAACCGCCATCATCTTTAGGCTTCTTCCACTTAAGCTTACAACCGTTCTTATGAACATCGCTAACAGCAAGGGGCCCAGTTGGAGGCGATGGTTTATCCGTGACCACAATATTAACAGTGACACTATCCTTGCCAGACGTATTCGTAGCAGTGATCGTATATTGCCCTGAGTCGCCTCGCGAAACCGGACGGATGACAAGCTTAGTATTGTAGTCAACCGAATCCAAGTTAACAGTTCGACCAGCTCTCAACGGGCTTCCATCGACTGTCCATACTGCCTTGGGCGGCTCTTCTCCGATAATGTCCACATCGAACTTGAGGGATGAACCAGCCGAGAGCGTGATGTCGCGGAGATTCTTGCGATCGATCTTTGGAGCCAGGAACCGTGCTTTGGCAATAATAGGTTTGGTAGGATCTGAAGGCTCGGAAAGACCGCCCTTGTTCTTTGCAACTACGCGGAACTCATACTGTTGTCCTTCAGTGAGACCTCGGACCGTGGCCTTGCAATCGGGTCCGATGGTTTCTTCGACCTTCTCCCAAATTGGACTGTACTTGTCCTTCTTTTCAATTATGTACCCTTCAATTGGAGCTCCGTTATCTGCCATCAAAAACAGTGGATTTGTAAGAGCGCACTTGCCGGTTTTCACGCTTGCCGGTTTTAACCATACATAAGTAAAACATACCAGATATAGGAGCTTCCCACTTGAGGTCAACATGATTTGCGGACCAATCCACGGCTTCCGGAGTTCCTGGCTTGTCAGCAGCAGAAAATGGGTCCTTGGCAATGATAGGAGCCAAGGTTTCCAAGGGCTGTGATTCACCTTCTTTCTGGTACGACAAATAAAAATTACGTTTACACCTTGTAACTTATTGCAACCCATATTTGGAAACTCTTAAAACTGTGAGTTATTACATTAACAGCTTTGACACGGAACGAGTACTCATGCCCAGGAACAAGTCCCTCAACATCCAGTTCCGTGTCTTTGGTCTTCGCAACCGGGATCCAAATTCCAGAGTCAGGGTCGAACTTCTCGACAACGTAGTTCTCGAGCGGCAATCCGCCGTCGTCTAAAGAAAAGATTCAAAATCACAATTATGCCTTCAAATAGCTTGCAATAGTAGACAGTAAGACTATACTGTACCAACCCTTTGGTGGTTTCCATTTCAATTTGCAGCCATCCTTCTTGATATCCGAAACTTCCAATGGACCTTCGGGACTCGTTGGCTTGGCCACTACTAAAACTTCAACTTCAGCTTCGTCTTCGCCCCACTTGTTGGTCGCAACAATTTTGAACATTCCTGAGTCCTTGCGGAGGGGATGATCATAGTAGACTTTGGAGTTGTAAGGTACATCTACAATTCGTCGATCACTGGATTCCACGATCATTTTTCCGTTCACAGTCCAAGCAACAGTCGGTGGTGGTTCTCCAATGATCTTAACGTCGAAGAAGAATGGTTCGCCCTCACGGACTTGAACCTTGTTTAGATTCTTACGGTCGATCTTTGGTTTCAGTTTCCTTGGCTTGGCTGTGATAGGTTTGCATGGTTTGGACGGTTCTCCAACACCTCCCTTGTTTACCTGAAATCCAAACGGTACAGTTAGGCATAATTTAATTGTTCACTTAAATTAGAACTTAAATCCTTCCTTGGCTCAAATCCTAAGCGATATCATTTGACTTACGGCCTTTATCCTAAATTCATATGTTTGACCAGGTTCCAGATTTTCAGCAGTTCCACTGCAATCATTCCCTTTGACTTCTCCGGCTTTGACCCACTTTCCGCCTGGTTCTTTCTTTTCAATGATGTAACCCTCAATTTTGGCTCCTGACGTACGAAAAATTATTGCATCAGGCGTTCTTTATTTTAACCATATATATGACCGCTGATTTAAAAAAAATTCTTGTCCTACCTCCATCTGAAACCGGCGGGTCCCATTTCAGGTCGACATGATCCTTGTCCCAGTCGGTAGGCTCAGGAGCGCCAGGCGCGCCTGGAAAAACATGATTTCTTTGTTATTATAACTTCCAAGGACAACGTGATTCACGAAATAACGTTTAAGCTCACCTGGTGGGTCAAACGGATTCTTCGCAATAATGCCATGATCGGTTTCCAAAGGTTCAGATTCGCCTTCGGAGTTCAAAGCGGATACACGGAACTTGTACTCTTGGCCAGGTTGTAAATTGTGGACAACCATTTTGGGTTCCTTAGTGCGACCAATTGGAATCCATCTTCCTGTTTCAGGATCTAGTTTCTCAACGGCATATGACTCGATAGGTGTTCCACCGTCATCTATAAAAGGAACCATAAAACAATGTTTAAATTCTGAATATAAACGAAGCTTTTGATTTGACCAACCTTCTGGAGGCTTCCATTCCAAAGTACATCCTTCGCTATGAACATCAGATACTTCAATTGGGCCTCTGGGTTTGGTCGGCTTGTCAAGGACGGTGACTTTTGCAGTGCACTCATCCTCACCCGCAGTGTTCTTGGTTACCAGTGTATAGTTGCCAGAGTGAGCTCGAGTAGCTTTGGTTATGACCAACTTTGTCCTGTAATCCTCCTTCTCAATTGTCACATTTCCACCTGCTTTGAGCTCATTGTCGGCAAATAGCCAGGTCTTCGTCGGTGGAGGCTCTCCGTTGGCTTTCACGTCGAATTTAATCGTTTGCCCAGCTTTGATCGTGATGTCTTTGAAGTTAGACTTATCAATGTGTGGTGATTGCCGGCGGGATTTCGCTGTGACGGTGTCGGAGGCATCGGATGCTGTGGAAGTATTTATATTGTGAAAAATATTGATTTCATACAATACCTTAACATCTGGCTATTGCTAAACTTACGTTTCGATGGGCCGGCTTTGTTAACCTGAAAGCAATATAAAGATTTTTTGAATTTGGTTAAAGGTTTGCTTAACTTCTAATACTATAGCCAATATATAAGTACTTACCGCTCGGACTCGGAACTGATACTTCATTCCCTCGTTCAAATCGGAAACCCGGGCTTCGCATTTATCGCCGATAGTTTCACCAGCCTTCTGCCATTTGGTAGATAGTTCATCTTTTTTCTCGATGATGTACGAAGTAATAGGGGCACCACCTGGTTGATGTTAGTTACATTTGTTAAAACTTGTAGCTCAAGGTGTTAACATAATGGTAAGGAACACTTACCGTCCGAAGGTGGCGGTGTCCATTCAAGGTCTACGTGATGACGGTCCCAATCCTTGGCTTTTGGTTTACCAGGCTGTAATTAAACGAAGCGAATTAGCAGACCAATATACGCCGCCAGCGCTATGCAAAATCTAATCAAATACCTTGTCTGGTTCATCATAAGGGTTCTTGGCCACCGTACCAGTTTCCGTTTCGAGTGGCTCTGATTCTCCCTGAGCGTTGACCTGAAAGCAAATACAGATTTTTGTCAAAGTGTCGTGTAGTTCCTATTCTACAGTTAATTTCATCCAGCACATACCGCTTTCACTCTGAACTGATACTCTTTTCCTTCGTTGAGCCCAGTGACATCCATTTCAGGTAACTTCGAAGTTCCCACTGGAACCCATCTGCCAGAAGAAGTGTCCATTCGTTCTACCACATAGTGATCAACCGGTTCACCACCATCATCTTCTGGTTTTTCCCACGCCAACGTACATCCATCGGCTTTGACATCTGAAACCTTGAGTGGACCCTTGGGCTTTCCTGGTTTGTCCAGCACTGTGATCTCCAAGTCAACGCAATCCTTTCCAGAATCATTGACAGCTGTAACGGTGTATATACCAGTATCAGCACGTGTGGCTTTGACAAGGACGAATGATGTCTTGTATTCTTCGCCAGCGATTTTAATCCTTTCATTTTTCAATGGCGAGTCCTGCTGAGTCCAGGTGACTTTAGGCGCAGGTTCACCCTTTACGTCGGCCTCCAGTGAAAGGGTTTCTCCGGCTCGCACAATTTTCTTAGCCAGATTTTTTCGGTCTATGTATGGGGCCAGGTTTCTCGGCTTAGTGGTTACTGAGCGCGATGGATCGGAAGGTTCGGACGGTCCGGCTTTGTTCACTGTAATTTTTAATGACTATAGTAGGAAATTGTTCTCGGGTCGAACGGGAAAATACGCTATGTGCCATATTCTTTTGTACAAACCTGCTATAACTCTGAATTCGTACTCTTTGCCTTCATCAACGGCTGTGACTTTGCATTTTGGTGTGCCGCCAGGAGCAGTTCCGACATCTTGCCAATTTCGTGTACCCTTTTCTTTCATTTGAACGATGTACTTTTCGATTGGAGCTCCGCCTAAAATTGGTGTTACATTTATTAGGACCGGCTTAGGTACTGCGCATTTGCATTTTGTTTTTGTGATCAACTTACCATCCGACTTTGGTGCTTGCCATTCTAGGTCAACAAAATCTTTGTCCCAGTCAGTGGCTTGTGGGCGACCCGGTTTATCAGGTTCGTCAAACGGATTCTTGGCAATAATCGGCTTGTCAGCTTCCAGTTCATCTGATCCACCTTCCTTGTTCACAGCTCTTACCTGCATACACGAGTAAGTTATAATTTAAGTCTTGATCTTGACCAAGGTATATGAAGGAATCTTGACTGAAATTAAATAACGAAATCGTCCCTCCTCTACTTACCCGAAACTTGTACGATTTTCCCTCAGCCAATCCAGTTACTTGAAATTCAGGATTTTCCATACCACCATCGACTTTGCCGCATGGAATCCATTGACCGGTAAGCGGGTCAAGCTTTTCGATCTCATAGCATTCCAACGGACAGCCGCCATCATCTGATAAAATAATTATTTGCTTCAGACCTGAACTTCAAAGCCTGTAATTAAAATACCAAACACATACCCTCTGGCTTGTCCCATTTCAATTTACAACCACTCTTGTTCACATCGCTGACAACCAATGGTCCCTTAGGAGCAGATGGTTTTCCAAGAACTGTAATGTCGACTTCGGCTTCATCCGAACCGGACTCATTGACAGCTTTGATAGTGTAGCGACCGCTCTGGATTCGCTTCGCACGCATGATTGTGAATTTTGTATTGTAGTCAATATTGTCGATTCTAAGGCATTCGTCCTGTACAACTTCTTTTCCATTTAGGAACCAAGTTATGACTGGTGGTGGTTCACCACGCACGTCCACGTCAAGCAGAACTTGAAGTCCTGTTTTGACTATAATGCCCTGGGAGATATTGGTACGGTCGATTCGGGGTTTCAAGTGGCGTGGCTTGGCCGTGTGGGGTTGGGTAGATTCACTGGGCTGACCTGGGCCTGCCTTATTCACTGCAAGTTGACATAAGATAAGATACATGGATTTGTACTGGTATGGAGAAACGGGAACATCAATTGATTCAAAGCTAACCTGCTCGAACACGGAACTCATATTTGTTGCCTTCTTCAAGCTTGTGAACAGTTCCTTGCAAGGAGTCGCCAGGAACTTCAGCACATTGAACAAACGGACCTCCGTGCTTATCTCGCATTTCAATTATGTACTTTTCAATCTTTGCTCCACCATCTGTAGACATGAAAGTTTTAAAATTGCATTAGAAGCATTATCTGCGTGCTATGATTTGCAATGATGACTCGTTTTAATTACCTTTGATTGGTTTCTCCCACTTCAGTTTCACTGACTTCTCGTCGTAGTCCACAATTTCCGGTAAACCCGGTGGAGATGGAGGGTCTGCAAAGAACAAATGATACGAATCAATTTAAAATGATTTTAAATAAAGAATTAAGAAAAATTATTGATTTTTGAGCTTCGACTTACCAAATGGATCTTTGGCCACGATGGGCGTGTCAGTCTCTACGTTATCAGACTCGCCCTCTTCATTTACGGCTCGAACCCGGAAGGTGTACTTGTGGCCTGGTTCTAGTCCTGTGACGTTGAATTCAGGAGTGCTTCCATCTCCACGTCCACAAGGCATCCATTTTCCAGTCTGTGCGTCCATCTTCTCAACGATATAGCTTTGGATAGGAAGACCTCCATCGTCTAGATAAACGACAATTTAAATTAAATTATTAACGTAAGTGGTATTCGATATTCTATAGGCCAGCGCTGTTTGAAACCAGATTTCTTTACCCTTCGGTTTGGTCCAACTCAATTTGCACCCGTTCTTATGAATATCAGAGACTTCCAGATCTGAAGGCTTCGATGGCCTGTCCAAAATGTTAATCTCGACGTAAGCCTCATCCTTTCCGTTTACGTTTTCAGCTCTGAGCAAATATTTTCCAGTATTCTTGCGACTGGTTTCCCGAATTTGAAGCTTAGTGTTATAGTCATCATTTTCGATCTTGATGGTCGGGGAGTTCTCGAGTGGCTTGTCCAACAAAAGCCAGGTCATAGTTGGTGGAGGTTCTCCACGAACGTCGACGTCCAACCGGATCAAATGCCCAGCTCGAACCGTGATGGTTTGCATCTTGTCACGGTTGATTCGGGGTTTTACTGTAAATCAGATGTTTATTTACTGAGCCGAAACTAGGTAAGGATATACCATCAGTGTGCGCTTTTGACTTACGATTCCGGGCTTTGGCGACATGCGGCTTGGTTGGCTCGCTGGGTTCACTCACACCACCCTTATTGACTGAGAATAAACGTTCAATACCATAAGAATTTTGAGTAGGTAAGAAATTATTTGAATGAAAAACAGGAAATACAAATATACGTACCAGCCTTGACACGAAATTGGTATGTTTGACCTTCTTGTAAACCGGTGACTTGACCCTTACAATCTGGACCCTAGAAATTGCAAAGAAACCAGAGAATTTACGTTTAACGAATGAAAACTTAGTTGCGGTAATCATGCAGTTTTCGCAGAATGTTGACTCAGGTTTAAAAACTTACATCCGTTTTAAGAACTTCCTCCCATACACTGGTGAGCTTGTCTTTCTTCTCAACAATGTAGTGGGAGATTGGAGCACCTCCGTCATCTCTGGGCTTCTTCCACGTGAGGTCAACCTTGTCCACATCCCAGTCTTCAATCGAAGGAGTTCCAGGTGGGTCGGGTGCAGTGAATGGGTCCTTGGCCAAGGTTGGTTTTTCCGATTCCAAGTTCTCGCCTTCACCTTCCTCATTTTCCTATAATTTTAAAGGTTTACACACATCCAGTCAAACCGTCAGTCATAAACTCTCATTGCTGATCAGTGTCACTAGATAAAGTACGCACCGCTCGAACTCGGAACTGATATTGATGTCCTTCCTGGAAATATTTAGAATTTCATACATTCAGTTTCAATTGACTCAGCAGTCTGGTGAACTTTAAAAAAAAATTGAACCACTTTCGTTTACCTGAAGTCCCGTTACATCAAAAGACGTGTCATCAGGACCAGCTCTACCTGCTGGAACCCAACGACCCGTTGCAAGGTCCATCTTCTCCACAATGTATGCCTTGATTGGTTTCCCGCCATCGTCTAATTACAACCAAAACGTTAGTTACGGATAGTTAAAAAAAACACTGCAATTTCTTACCATCCGGTTTCTCCCACTTGACTTTAGCACTGTTCTTGGTGACATCGGTAACTTTAAGCGGTCCCTTCGGTCTGCAATATTTAATAGTAATTGGGATTGATCAAGCGACATTCGTCAATTCAACCAGTATCAATTTAAATTGATGTAGTTATACCTTCCAGGAGCTCCGAGGACAACGATTTCAACTTCCGCCTCGTCCTTGCCATGCTCATTTGTAGCCACAATTTTGTACATGCCTGTGTTGATTCGTTTACCTTCTTTGATTTCGAATTTAGTATTGTAGTCCACGTTGATGATGATAACATTGTCTTCCGTGACCTCTTTTTCTTTGAGCATCCATACTACCTTTGGAGCAGGTTCACCTTTAATGTTGACATCGAATTTGACTGGTTTGCCCACCTTGACGATCACTTGTTTCAAATTGGTGCGATCAATTCTTGGTTTCACTGTAATAAATTTCAAATAAGTGAGCTAGATATTTTTATGCATATTTGGGACAACTTTAGTCTGAAATATATGACTTACGTGATCGGAACTTCGCAATATGCGTCTTGGTCGGGTCAGAAGCTAAAGATAAATAGATTCGAAATATTAGTGTATGGTGGTATAACAGGAATTTCATTAGTTTTGGTTTGGCACAAAACAATTTCAGTAACCACCGAGATTTGCGGTTATTTACTTACCAGGTGAATTGCCAGCTTTATTGACCTAAAACGTAAATCATCATACATTTTGTTACTTCAACAATCCAAGTATACGAATACCTACCCAAATTCAAAACGTCAACTTACGGCTATAATTCGGAACTGATATTCTCCGCGCTCTTTCAAATCAGTCACTTTTGCTTCCAGCTTGTCGCCAGTAACTTCCCCAGCCTTTTCCCAATCCGGCTTGAATCGATCCTTCTTTTCAATTATGTACTTCTCAATCTAATCAGTGGAGAACAGAAAAGTAAAAGTTTCCCAAAAAATAGAGAACATTATGGAATTATGAAATTCAAACTTAAATTATGCTTACCTTTGCTCCTCCATCTGGAGAAAATTTAGAAATATGCCATTAGTCTATTTATTAGTTTAGATATTAAAAAAGGAAACCTTCGCATGTTTAAAGCAATGATTACCTGATTTAGGCGCAGTCCATTTGAGATCCACACTCACATTATCATAATCGACAATTTCCGGGGTTCCTGGCTTCGAAGCGAGATCTACGCTTTTTATAACAAATATGTATTAGTTCAATTCAATTAAAGCATTCATATTCAATGAACCTACCGAATGGATTCTTCGCTACAATTGTCGTTTCTGCGACCAAGTGGTCAGACTCTCCTTCCTGTAAGAACCCGAATACAATATTTGAAATTACAGGATCCGAAAGTTGCCACTAGCTCGACTATTCTGAAATTTTGGCTCACATCATTGATCGCACAAACTCGGAACTTATATTCCTGTCCGGGAGTCAAACCATTAACTTCGAAATTAACTGGAGATCTTCCAGCAGGGCATTTTCCGACTCGCATCCATTTACCGGTAGCAATGTCCATCTTTTCAATTTCATACTCTTTGATTGGTACACCTCCGTCATCTATGTTTAAGAAAATTACAGTAAGCATTACATTTCGTTCGTAAGCAATGCATAATTAAATCTAGCAACGTACCGTCAGGTTTCTCCCACGATAGTTTGCAGCCTAGAACAAAGTAAACATGGGTTAGGTAGAATTCTTGAGAAACTTCAATATTTTAATTGTGTTAGCTTACCTTCTTTGTGGACATCAGAGATTTTCAAAGGTCCTTTAGGAGCTCCTGTGGCAAAAATAGAAAGATAAAATAGAGGTATTAAATAGAAGCAATGTATTATTTAGAAGTTTCCATTGAGTTTCATACCAGGCTTTCCAAGAACAATAAGTTCTACGGTCTCGGAATCAACTCCAGAAGAATTCTGAGCTTTTAAGGTGTATTTGCCAGTATCAGAGCGCTTAGCATTGGTAATACTAAAGTCGGTATGATAGTCTCGCTTCTCGACTTTAATGCGTTCCGAATCGGTAAGCTCGACGTCGTCTCTTGTGCTCCACGTGAGCTCCGGTGGGGGTTCTCCGATGATATCAACCGCCCATTTATGATTTCGGCCAGCTTTGATGGTTATCGACTTGAATGTGTTTCGGTCAATTCGTGGTTTCACTAGAGAAAAGTGCAATGCAATAAATAGCAATATTTCCAAGTAATATAGGATTGGCACCGGTTTGAAATACTTACGAAATCTGTGTTTGCACACATGGCTGGATGTAGGGTCACTGGGAGCACCAGGACCAGCGACGTTCACTGTAAAAACATTGTCATCAACATGAAAGTTATAGAAAATATTTAAATAAATACTATTTCTAGTGTGACGACTAGTACCTGCTTTCACACGGAACTGATATGTTTGACCCTCCTTGAGACCATCCACGACCGCCTTGCACTCCGCATCCGCAGTTTCCTTGACTTGAACCCAGTCCAACGACAGCTTGTCCTTCATTTCAACGATGTATTTCTGAATTGGACGACCGCCGTCGTTCTCGGGTTTCTTCCATTCGAGTGTCACATCCTTGTTTGTGTAATCAGTGATATCCAGATTTTGCGGTGCAGACGGCTCATCTGAAATTTTAATTATTTTGAATTCCCATTGAAATAAGTTTCAGAAAAATGTCAATTTTTCGAAGTTTAGGCTTACCATAGGGATTCTTGGCAGTAATCGGTTCATCGATTTCTAGCGCATCTGATTCGCCTTCTTTGTTAACGGCCTGGTAATAGGTACAATATTTGTTACTGGTTTATTATAACGATTTCAAAGAATAAAATTATTAGTAAATGTACCTTGACTCGGAACTTGTACTTCTTTTTGGCCGTGAGACCTTCCACCTTGAACGTTTCTTGATCAGGACCGCACTAAAAAAAACAAGTTAATATTTCCGCAATTTTCGATGAATGAAGCGTGGTCAATCCACCTACCTCTCCAGCCGTAATCCAACGCCCCGTGTCCATATCCATCTTCTCAACCACGTATCCAGTGATAGGGCAGCCACCTGATGAAATAATTAACTTCAGAGTTAATATTGATTGAATGAAATTCAGTGTTTAATTGCTCGTAAGTCATTTCACAAAATACCAGGATCTTCTGGTTTCTCCCATTTGAGAACAACATGGGTGGCACGGACTTCCTCGGCTTTGAGTGGACCTTTAGGCGGCGTGGGCTTGTCTAGTACAACGACCTCGGCGACAGATTCGCATTGACCGCTGCTGTTTTTCAGTGTCAGTTTGTATTTTCCTGAATCGGCGCGAACGGCTTTGCGGATGGTTATTAGGGTGTTTTTCTCGAAGAGGTCAATGGTAGTCCTGAAAAAAGGCAAATATCAACGAGTATTAGTGGGGAATTTCTGAAACAGCAATTCTCACTAAAAGCAGGCTCTAGCAGTGACAAGTACGACATTAAAACTCAATTTCAGGCTTACTTATCCCCGGTTGACTTCAGTTCCTTGGTGTCCAGTGTCCAAATTACCTCAGGTTCAGCTATAGTCAGTTACAAATATTTTTAAAATTCAGATATGATTGTTAAAACACGTTATCTTGCTTGACTTACGTTCACCGCCATATCGGATGTCGTATTTGATAACAGCACCCTTCTTGACGACAATGGGCTTTAGACCGTCACCAATAATAAACGGCTTCACAAAACGGGCTTTGCAAATTACAGGTTTAGTGGCATCGGATGGGCTATATTGAAAAAATTGCACTTTATAATAAATTCGATGCTGTGTGTATAAGCTTTAAAGTTCAATCAAAATAAAAAGTACTTACGCTCCAGGGCCGGCCTTATTGATCTGAAAAATTGAAAAGAAAAGTTAGAATTATACCTATTCTTCATAAATTATAACTGATTAGTATTTATCAAGAATACAACGCTATCCAGCACCTACCGCTCGAACGCGAAACTCATACTGCTTTCCTTCCATGAGCCCATCGATAGTTGCTTTGGTCATGTTTGCTGGTAACGTTTTACCCGTGCTCCAGTCTTTGCTGAATTTTTCCTAAAACGTATATAATTTCCGTTGTCAATTTCGACGCTATGCACTAAATATAAAGCGTATGGTAAGTATTAGGAGCTCCAAATTACCTTGAACTCAATAACGTATCCAGTGATCTCAGCACCTAAACATGTCGGTAAAAAAATACTCTTAACTTACTCGAATACATTTTTACCAGCTCAAGGGTTTTTGGCCATTAGTTTAAAGTTTTTTCCCCAATTAATAACGGCACTTTTAGCCTAACCTAGTGCTTCAGTGGAAGCTTGTTTGGAACAACTAAATTCGATGCTGAATCGTTCTAAAATATGGCTGGTTAGGTTTTTAATATACTATATTAACTATAAACTATAGTACTCCTCATGGCCAAAACCTCTACATTACTGGACATTCTAAATCGTAGCCATTGTAATCCTGATAGCATAGTAGAAAAAATAGCTGAAAAGCTGAAGAAACAACCGAATTCGTGTAAAGTTGGATTACCTCCGTCTGAAAGACAAGACAAAATTGTATTAATAGGTGTGCACATCCATGTTGTAGGTTTCCGTATTGTATAAGTAACACATACCGTTTTCTGGTTTGTCCCATTTCAGGTCGACGTGATCCTTGTCCCAATCGGTGACTTCAACATTTCCTGGTTTTCCAGGCTCGTCTGATAAAGATCAATAAGTACAATTAACCTAAAAGTACCAGGCAGAGTTTTGTGGCATGGTGGCTATCAGTAGACTTACCCCAAGGGTCCTTGGCAAGAATAGTCTTAGGATAATTTGCTGGTTCTCCAGGCCCAATCTTGTTGACTGCTCGTAGTCGGAACTTATATTCCTTCTTATGCGTCAAATCATCAACTTTGAAGCTGGTTTTGTCAATCGGTATTTCAGCAACATTGTGCCAGCCGCTCTTCAGACTCAAGTCTTGCCTTTCAAGCAGATAGTGAACCAGTGGAGAACCACCGAGATCTTCTGGTGGTTTCCAGGAAATGACGCAGGAGGTCTGAAACACTTCCGTAATTTCTAAGCTACGTGGTGGAGTAGGGACATCTAGAAATTGAAGAGACAGGCGGAATTAAATACATCAGTTTTAGGATCATCGCAACCAACTTAGCATTTGCACTTGTACTAGCCATTGTATTACCTTGCATATTGATCTTGATTTCCTTTGAATCTTCACCTTGAGCGTTGCTGAGCTTGATTTGATATTTTCCAGAAAGCTCTCGAGCAGGTTTTTTGTATTTGAAATCGATTCGGTCA
Source organism: Ceratophysella communis (assembly GCA_009869905.1). Taxonomy (NCBI): domain Eukaryota; kingdom Metazoa; phylum Arthropoda; class Collembola; order Poduromorpha; family Hypogastruridae; genus Ceratophysella; species Ceratophysella communis. The sequence continues at coordinate 39,330 of VNWX01000033.1, forward strand.
TCCAAAACGACCACTTCGACGTCCTTAACGCCCAGCATCTTTCCGTCTTTGAAAAGTTTTGCTTCAACTTGAGATTGTCTAGTGCCAGTCACTGGAATAAACAAAGTTCAATATTGGTCGTTGTAAAGCATGTAAACTTCCCGGAGAACTTTTTTAAATCAAAAGCTTACTCACCCGTGTATGGTACGTGGAAGACCAGCGGTTTGCTCACGGGACCCTCAATATCTCCCTCGAGATTAATCTTGGGAATACTTTCACCTTTAGCGACGTTAAGCTGACAGTTGGACGTTAGCCTGCCTGATACGCAGCTCACTTCTCCAGAGTCAGCCAATTCCGCCCGGTTGAAGATAAGCTGATGACGCCCGCCACCCAAGTTCTTGATTTCTATTCTTTCATTTGGTTCGATAGGCTTTCCGTTGAGAAACCATTCCGCTGGGGCAGTTTGATCCTGAAGCTCAACTTCAAGGACAACTCGATCTCGCTCAACGGCATTGGTATCCTTCAGTTTCTTGTTGAACCGATTTTGGTCTAAATGAAGCACAATGAGTCAAGACATTACAAATAATTGCGGCTTTATAGAGAGTTTCGCGAAAGCTTACATTCAACGACTAGTTCGCCTTTGGTTTCGTCAGCATTGGTCGTACAGCTGATCATGCCTTGATCGCTGACTTTGACGTCTTTAAAAATTAACTTCCGCTTGCGACCTTCCTTCAGAATTTGAACGCTGCAAAATGAATCAATCAAATTAGGAACGCACTAATAGACACGGATATATGAGACGATGCTAATGGCTTATTCTGATGTTTTGGTTTCGTTTGTTCAACGTACCGCTTGTCACCGGTAATCGGCTCGCCATCACGAAACCATTTGACCTCACCATCTTCCTCATCTAACTCGCATTCGAGACAAACGTAGTCCTTTTCTGTTGCTTTGACACTCATGAGCGTCTTGATAAACTTGAACGGATATTCTGAGATCTTAACCGAAGTTTTGGTCTTGGCGTCCTGCTTATCAATTTTACAGGTGTATTCTCCTGCATGACCTGCCTTGGCCTTTTTAATGGTCAGCCGACAGTTTCCGGTTAAGTCCTTGTTGATTTCAACGTCATTCTTTCCGTCTTCAAGAGCCTTATCCCCTCGATACCAAGTGACCTGTGCTCGGCTGCTGCTTACCGTACATTCAAGCTCAATTTCACGATTGAAGTAACCCTCGTACTTCTTGTTCAGTGGACGCACGAAGGTGTATACCGGCTCGGCCTCTGGGAATTTAGAATGTAAATGTTTACACGTATTTCTGGTTTACCGCGAGGATTATTGACGACTCGACTTACCTTCAACAGTCAAGAATGCCTCAGTTTTGACAGCATTGATTTCACAAGTATATTTGCCAGCATCCTCAGCCTTTGGTGTGAAAATCGTGAGTTGATAAATATCATTCTCAACTTTCATTTTGTATTTTGAGCCGGCGAAGAGTTCCTGTACAGCGAATACCAAATTTTGAAGTAGATCCCTGAAATACTATGCTACGCGTATTACTTAACGCAAGTAAAAATGGCTTACGTCTTTCCTGCAGTACCACTTCGGCTTACAATTAGCTTTGGAAAATATGGTTTCAAACACAACCTTCTTGTCCTTTCCTTCTTTAGCAAATTGGTCCACCAGGGGTTTCAGGAATGAATCGGTCTTCTGCTCATCCCCAACGAAAAATAAAATGATATTAGAATGCGCAAATCCTGAGGTGCTTGGTTCGACAATAACAGC